>CABHPR010146854.1:0-50966 GCA_902168415.1 Peromyscus melanophrys
TGAAATTCCCAAACAATAAAAGTAATTTAAAAATAATTAAAGGAGCAGCAATAACAAAAAATATAAAATGACTGCTGCCAGACCATTAATCAGTAAGTATTGATTAGGAACAAATTCACTCTTTAAAGATCAAGAAATGTGAATAGTTATTGATGTGCCAATTTGGCTAGATTGAACTGGAGGTCCTTGTCTTTCTTTTCTAGGATGTTTTAATTACAGTGAATTACATAAGGTTTTCCCTCCAGGAGGTGGGAGGTCAGCACGTATGAGGTGTCATGTGACAGACATGTGCTCTCTCTCTCTCTCTCTCTCTCTCTCTCTCTCTCTGAGTCCATTCTGGACACTGCTGTCAAGTGATTTAAACACACTCACACACACACACACACACACACACACACACACACACACACACACACACACGTGTCTGTGGTGATATTTTGTTCCCCAATATTGTGCACCCTAACAAACTTATCTGGGGTCAGAGAACAGAACAGCCACTAGATATAGAGGCCAGAAAATAGTGGCACACATGCCTTTAATCCTAGCATTCTGGAGGCAGAGGTCTGTCTGGATTTCCGTGAGTTCAAAGCCACACTGGAAACAGCCAGGTATGGTGACACACGCCTTTAATCCCAGGAAGTGATGGCAAGAAGCAGAAAGGTATATAGGGCATGAGGACCAGGAACTAGAGCTGGTTAAGCTTTTAGGCTTTTAGCAGCAGTTCAGCTGAGATCCATTCAGATGAGTGCTTAGAGGCTTCCAGTGTAAGGAAACAGGATCAGCTGAGGAATTGACGGTGAGGCTGTGGCTTGCTCTGCTTCTCTGATCTTCCAGTGTTCACCCCAATAACTGGCACCGGATTTGTTTTTATTAAAAAGACTCTTTAAGATTCACATTACACCTGTCTTCAAAAAAGCCCTGTTCTGCCTATGAGTTCCTGCCTGACCATTCTTTCCTTTCACACTCCACCACACTCCTGACTTCCTATCCTAGAACTTCAGAATTCCTTAACCAATCCCACCACTGTGCAAGCCAAACTTTTGCAATATTGGTCAGCTACTCTAGTCCAGGAATGAACCAGTAAGGTCAATTTCAAGAGCTAATTAATTGGAAATGTTGAGTGGGAGAGAGCTGACTGAGAACAGTAGATGGGGTCACATTTGTGCCTTCTATGTTGAACTCAGTTAAGTAACATCTAAGAGACACCTCTTACCTCTTCAAACATCTAAAATTCCTTTACCAATGAGAAGTTCCCTTGCTTCAGCTTCTGTGTTCTCTACACAACTATGTCCTTTGTCAAAGGACTATCCTTACATTGGTTAGGCAGTTTATCTACATGGGAAGGAAAGAGTGACTGACAGCCATGCCACCATGAGGTAGTCTGTAAACAATGGCTGCTGACAAGTTATTAGCCCCAGCTCCCTTGCCCTGAGTCAAACCCTAAGATGTAACTTACATTCAACTAGCTTTCCAGACTCCCCACCTTCTTTCCCTCCTGTGTCCTGGGCCCCCTATTTCCATGCAGTTCCTTAGAGTCTTTTTTTAGAGATGCTTTGTACTCAGGTTCTTGACTTAGAGGCTGGATCATGAAGAACATGGCCTAAAAAGCTCTGCCTCAGGACCCTATAACATACATCCAAACATTTGCAAGTTAAAGTAACATCTCAAAAATTCCAAAGCTATTTTGCATGTCTTGGGTGAAGTCAATCATTCCAAACTCTCTTCGGAAACAGAAATCATTTTTTTAAAGTGAAGCATAGCTTTACTTAGAACTGTAGACTATGAAATAAATAAAGTCACCTGTTCAATCAACAGATGGCAGGACTTGACATACCTTCTGTCTGTGTTCCCTCTCCCCAGAATTATTCTAACACGCCTCCCTAGAACCTAGAGACTGGATGAAATATCACTGGCAAGCAAACATATTGGGAGGTTTCTCTAATCCCCAGGTCTCTGATGATCTGTGATGCATTTCTTAAATTAGCTTCCATTGCGGACTTATGTCCTTTCCACTCTTGACAGATGGCTTCTGACTTTCTCCATGCCATGCCCTGGTCCCTGGAAGTCTCCTGCCTACCACCTTGCCATGTTCCACTATTAACTTCTGGAGGCCAAGCGAGCTGCAATCTTCTTTCCTTTTATTGCAGTTGGGGGTCTCATGCATCACACTGCCAAATGTGACCACAAGTTGTAGCAATCAAAAGCCTTCTGGCATTTGGAGTCTGGATTCAGAAGTATCTGGTGCCCATTTCCTGCCCCAAACCTGCCCTTCTGTGCACAAGAATTCACCACCCCTCATTTCATTGAATAGCCCACTCCTACAAGTATGTTGTAGGCTCCAAGAAAGGTAATTTAACCCACTGCTGAATTGTCCTGGAATGATTTATACAGAGGACTGCAAATGATCAGACAGTATCCTCAAGAGCAGTCAGATCCTAGTTCCCACCACTTATCAAACTGGTTCTCACACATTATCCCCTTTCCTATTTTCTATTAGAAATATGAACTCCTGAATTTAAAAAACATTCAGGATATATACCAGAAATAATCCAGAATGGTGTCATGTTGAAGAGATGACCTAGAACAGCTATCTTGGTAAGAAACATTAGGGGACAGTACAGGCTCTGCTGATAGTTGCTCTCTTACTTCAAAAGAGATATAGGAAATCTCTCCCTAGTCTACCAGCTCAGAGGAAAAGACAGGGTATGGGGTTAGCATAGCAAGCATAATCAGGTACAAAAAAATGCATGCTCTTACCCACAAATGGCATCTAAATGAGTTATTTAGTTGAGAATTAATTGTAGCATTGTAGTTATAAGATACTGGAGGAAAGAGGATCATGGAAAAGAATGGTCAATGGGTATAGTGTTACAAGTAGATAGGAGGAATAGTTCAAGTGCTGTGTGATATAGCAAGATGACTACGGATGCCAAGAATGCATTGTGTCTTTCAGAATAGCCAGAATAGAGGATCTTGAGTTCACTAAACACAAAGAAATGATTAATGTATAAGGCAGTGAACATGCTATTTACGTTGCTTTTAAAACACAGCAGACCATACTTGTGCATCAGGACAAGACAATGTACCCAATAAACACACACAGTTATTGGCTTGGAATGTGTATCCATAGGTAAAATGTTTTGCTACACTATCAAAAGGAATTGAGTTTGGATCCCCAGTGCCCACATAAAAGCCAGGCACAAGGTCAAATGTCTGTAAACCCAACATTTCGGAGAGGCACGGACAGAAGAAACATTATGGCTTGCTGGACAGTAGGGGGCTTAGGTAAGGACTTCAGTGTATACATTTTAAAAGGACATAACTCAAGCCATAAATCTAAAGAAGCTCATCCCACAGAAACTGAAAGTAAAATGGCAGTTGCCAAAAGATGGAGAAAGTTTAGTGACGATGGAATGATGGGGGAACACTGATCAGCCAGTACCAAGTCATAGCTAGCAAACATTGAGAAGTCTCAGTATTCTGTACAGAAGGGTGATCCTGTAAATTAATTATATAGTGAGCATTTCAGAAAAGCTAGAAGAGAGAATTTTAGACTGCTTCCTCAATAAAGAAATTATAAATATTTTAGGAGGCATATAGGTTTCCCTTGACTTGAACCTCATACAATGTATACATTTGTCTAAGCATCACATAGTACTCATAAATACTTGTAATATTGTTTACTTCCTCTTTCTTTATTGAATACCGTAAAGGTGACACACATGTAAATTTTATATATCAGTGGATGTAATAAGATTTACACAAATAAATGTATACACACATATGTATGCTCACTCAGATGAAACTGTCATCTCCATGTGACCTATCCTTTCCTTCCCTATGGTATATAACACAGGATCAAATTATGTAAGTATTCAAGTCATTATTAAATCTCCTCCACAAACTGTAACGCAAGTAAAATTATGCAACAATTAAAATAACTAAAACGGCTGAATTTTAGCTTAACTGAACACCGTTTTCTTCTCTAATCCTAAAGTTGGTTGACTCAAATTTTGAATGAATGGATCCAAAAATGTGTATTTTCAAGTCCCATTTCTTCTACCACTAAAAGACTTACATGGCTTTAAGCCAGTTAAAGAATCGAGTCCTCTGTTAGCTACTGTGAAATAATAATTTTGGCAGACGACTGTCCCTTCATCTTCTAGGCCGTATTAAGACCTTTGATATGAAGGAAATGCTGGATGAATGGAAATGGGATGATCACAGCAGAACGTGAGTGTCCAGACCCGAAAGCTGTACCTTGACACAACACAGAACTTGACAGTTGTGGGAGGGGGGTGGGCATGTCCCACAAGCAAAGCGAGGAAAGTGGCAGATTCACCACTGCATTCACATTTAGATTCTCTAAAAAGAGAGATCTCCAGTCATTAGGGAAAATTTACCCTGGCTTGTCTAGTCCATAAATTCAAAATAAATCTGCCCTATACCAGATTATCTTGGTGCTGTATCGGTGGTTACTATTAGCCATGTGACGTAACTTACCATCTGCTAGAACAGAAGTATGGATCCATGTAGATCAGCTGACACAAACATGCCCTCCTCCCCCTGTGTGCCCAATCACAGTAATTCTCTTGAAAGCCAGCCCCATGTTCTCCATTTTCTTTCCCTAGTTACCAACATCAAACCCTCCTACCAATGGTACCTTTCCAAAACACACCTTTATATCTCACCACTGCCCACTTAAAAAGATATACTCATCTACTCATCTGCCTCCCTTTCATAGTCCCCCTTGAAGTTCTCATACGTAGGCCTATACCAGACATTAATTAAAGAATACAGAAGTCAGTAATGTATGGTCCCTACTCTCCAGAGGCAAAAAAAAAAAAAGTCTGAGCTAGGCTACAAAGATATAAACCAGTCAAAAGGGAATGTTAACAAACTGAGGCTGCAGGAGTAATCCCTTACCCAAGGCTATGCAGGGACAGAAAGGACAGAATGACTTAACTTGACACTGTCATGGGGATATGGCAGCAGAGCCACCAAACTTGGCTTTGAAGAGTGCATCCCTGTAACTCGTGGCTGGATTCTAAGAGTACAACATGCTTTCCTGCCTTTTTCTGCTGGTGCAATCCTGTTACCTGGAATTCCTCCTCTCTTCTCTTTCCAGACAAAGCTTCTCTAACAAGACTCCAAGAGCATCATTCAGAAGCTGGCTGATAGAAGGGACTCAGTCAGGAACATTTTACTCCTGAGAGACAAGGCAGAAAAGGCTGTGTGTTGAACCTTCTCCTTTGACTTTCTCTTCTTTCATAGCCCCTTGTTTACATGTGTAAGCAGACTCTCCGCTCCATTCATCTCTTCAGCTCCCGCAGCCCTAACTACAATGGATTGCATCTGGGTGGGTAATCCACAAACAGCTGCTGACTTGAACTGCATTCATAGTTAGAGCTTGTATAAAACAGTGGCTGGGGTCTTTCTTAGACCATCACAAGATGTCCGATGACTGCCACCTCTCACAGCATGCCTCTGCAGCCTTCCTTTGTTTACTCCCTCACATTTAGGTCGCCTATTCCATTATTGCACCCACAGCATGCTCACTACCCAGCCAGAGTCATTATGTCCCTCCCACTAACCCTGCTCCCGTTTAAATGTAACATTCTACACTCTGACTTTTCTTTTGTCTCTGTAAACATCACTAAGGTTAATTTTGCGTCTCTCATTTCTTTTCTTACAGGTTCCAATCCTCTCCCATTGATGCCTGTATTCATATTTCCTCCTCTACCTATTGATGTTAAAGTACAACTCTTGCTTCTTCTGGTAATATTTTACAAAATAACCACATTTTTGACAGGTTGTGGTGGTACATTGTAATATGCCAGGAAGCTCAGGAGTTCTGGGTCAGCATGGGTTACAGGAAGATTTCCAGGTCAGACTGGGTTATACACTGGGACCCTGCCTCATAAATAAAGAATAAATAAATAAATAAATGGGTAAGCACCTCCAAACTGTACTTTATCGTGTGTGTGTGTGTGTGTGTGTGTGTGTGTGTGTGAGTGTGTGTGTGTGCTCCTGCACACGTGCATGTACAAGCTAATCAGCAAAAGTGTATGAATTTTACCTTCATCATTGAGGTCAATAGAGAGCAAGGGGCTCTCTGAATCGCCCCTCTTAATTCCAAGCAACCCTCTAGTATCATTTCCAGATCTTCTGGTCCATGCATCTGAGAACATCTTCAAGGTCTTTGCTGCTGATCCTCTTTGTGATCAGTGACCTTCTCTCTTCCCACTGATGGGAATTTTCTCAGGTCAGGCTCTCTAACCAGTCTCATATCCCATATTCTTCCTAGACATCTGCAGTTACATATTCTTTCAATTTTCTCTCATGAGTATATTTCCTTATCGCTCTTTGGAATCTCACTGCTATCATCATTCCCAGTTGAATCCCTTTCCTGTAGAGCCCTAACAGCAGGCCAGTTTCCTTGTCTTAAAATCTTTCAAGTCTATTCACTACATCAGTCATCTCCTAACTTAGTTAACTACATGTAGTTGCAACAGCTAAACAAGTTTAGCATGGTTTTCACCCTTAACTGTCTATCTCTCTGTCTGTCCATTCAGCTACCTATGTACCTGCCCGTATATCTACATAACTATCCCCATACCAATTTATTAGGCATAGATGCATATTTGTCATCATTGATACATATTTTAATATCTTTATAGATTTAGAATTATCTGTCTTTACATGATGTAGAGTTTTCATCACCATCACTCTATCTTAAAGAAAATGTCAATTCAGGCAAGGATTATAATGGATATAAATGTTTTCTTTACTGACACTTAGTCAACAGAATTATGTGCATAGTCCTCTGGGACTAGAACAGAGAATTCTTCCATGATTCAGGGCTAGATTCAATGACTAACTAGATTCAATGAGTAACCCACAGTTAACACAATTGGAAAATATATTCATAACCCTGCTCCCTTCAGTATTCCTCAATGACGTTAGCATTTAGATTCTCCACTTCCTCCTCCTCCTACTTCAGCGACACAGCTCTGATTTCTACCACCATGTAGTCATTTTGCCTATGGATAAACTTCACGTAAATGACAACATATAACATGATCTTTATTGTGTCTGTCTTATTTATTCTCTGTGTTTAAGACTTACCGTGAATTGTTTAAGACACTAATGACCTACGGTTTGTTATTCCTGAGAAATGCATAAATACAGCACTGTTGGGTTTCAGCCCAGTATGAAAAGGTAAAAAAGTCATCACACCTGCCTACGAAACAAGAAAAGATTGAATGGAGAAAATTGGTGGCTTGTTTTGGATGCATTATGAAATAGGATCATGTTGAAATGGCTATCCTGTCACATTCTTTTTCCTGAGGATTTTATGTCAACTCAGCCCTGACAGAGAGCAATAGACCAAAGATATGATTCTACCCTAAATACACCTTGGTGAATGAATGACTTCATTGGATTGGTGAAGGAGCATGAGTCCTGCATCTCTGCAGTTCTTCCTACTGCTTGAAGGCAGCCACTCTATCCAGCAATTGTTGGCTATTTATAAAACTTTAGTGGCAGTCTCAAGAGTCCTGGGAGTTTCTTATGAGACACATGTCTCTGAGCCTGCCTCCTTCTCCAAGAAGGGATGGTTCAATTTTGAGGAAACAGTTTTATAAAACCTTCCAAAAATAAAGAAATTGGTGATTAAGGAGAGGCACTGAAACCTGATTATATGAGGCAGAACAAGATAAAGCCATGATCTTGTGGGAACTCAGAGGTGGTGATGTTGTGGAACTAATGTAACAGTCTACAGGAGCCATCATACTTTCTGTGTGTTACTCATAGAAATCTTTTCAAGTTCTGCAGCAAAGAGGTAACAAAGAGCACCCTGTGGCCCTGGAGTGGAAAAGGGAAAATAAATCCTTAACAACAGCAGTTGGGTGCCATCCATAACAAAGTGTTGTGTTCATGGAGGATTAGAAAGAAATTTACTAAAGTTTTATCTCACTGGACAGAAAGAAAACTTGTTCACTCAAGCCCTTGTACTTTTCACTCAAGCCCCTCTACTGCTCATCAAGCCCCTCAACTGCTCACTCAATCCCTCTACTATTTACTCAGTCCCCACTGCTATTCATCAAGCCCCTCCACTATGCATTTAAGACCCTCTACTATCCACTGAAGCCTCTCTACTGTGTATTCAAACCCCTCTGCCATTCATCAAGGGACTCTATTAAACACTCAAGCTACTCTACTATTCATCAAGGTCCTCTACTCTTGTGGGGAATGCAAAACAACTAAGCTAAGATTGATTTGTGAATATCACTTCCCAAAGACAAGACACAAAATGTCTGAGGATTTATTCACAAAATATATAGAATACTCTCCCTCGGATCAGGTCCTGCACCTTACCAAGGCTGCACAATAGAGAGCCAACACCATTATTGCAGGTGAGGGAGAGCCAGCCCAAAATTGTGACCATGGGAGTGTGCTGTCCCTATTATCCATTTGTTTTGTGGCAATCAGGGCAGGTGAGAAATCTCCCCCCCATGCCCATCAATGCCTGAGACAGGAGAGAGAGCTGGCCCTGTGGTCATAAGAGTGGGAGAGCCATCCCTGACCCCCACCAGCTGCAATACTCCAGAGAGCAGGCCCTGTACCTCACCAGGGCAGCACAATAGAGCCAACACTGTTAGCACAGGTGTGGGTGAGCCAGCCCCCAAACTGTGACCATGGGACAACTCTCCCCATTTCCCATCTGGCAGACCAACCCTACAGCTGCCCAGGCCCAGACCCAGGGTTATGACTTGGCCAGCCCCAACATCCACCCCATCTAATAACTGCTGGAGCATATGAAAGGATCTGACCCATACACCCAAAGCTGCAGGATCTCCACAACACAGGGAAGCAGCGGGATGTCCAGAAAGAGTCCCAGTGGGGGCCTAGCATCAATTGTGTGTGGAGACCAGGGGCCTTGAACTAGACCAGTGACTCTTTGCAACAAACACTTCCAAGTAGAGCTGTATGGACAAAGCGGTATACAGTGTGACTTTTGGGGTTGCACACCAGCTTTGATGACAAGATATTTAATTTTTTTTCCTTTTTTTTATTTTTCCTTTTCTCTCTTGAATTTTGTTTTATTTTGGGGGAGGGGTGCAGGAACAGAGGGCAGATGGGAAGGGATGGGAATGAAAGGGTCAAGATACATGATGTGAAAAACACAGAGAGTAAATTTTTAAAAAATTTAAATTTCACTACCACAAAAAAAATTCTCTCCCTCCCTTCAGTTCACTATATCAACAAGTCTCCAGTATAAGAACAGTGGAACACTGCTGAAAGTCTGGACAGACACAGATCATCTATGGGGAGGGTGACTAAAAGAAGCCAGTGTCACAGAATGATAAAAAAAGGTCAACGGAGGATGAAGCAAGCGTTAAGCATAGCACAATTTCTAGCAAGATTACAGTAAAACTTTCAGTCTTCCATTATCTGACTTTCAACAAAATATTACAAAGCACCCTGAATAAAATGCAAGGGAAAAATCGTCTTGAAGAAACAAAGAAAATGTCACAATCTGATATGACATCGATATTAGAAATATAATAAACAAGATCATTGTATTTGAAATATTATGATGAATATATCTCCCTGTTCAAATAAAAATTAGGCTATATAGGCAGAATTGTGTAATTATGTAAATAGATAAATGATAATTCTTTGAAATAATCAAAATAATATGTCAAAATTTTAAAAGATCAAAAACATCATTGGGATTGTTAGTTTTAATTGTCAACCTGACAGAATCTGGAATCACCTGGCATGACAGTGTCATTGAGGAATTGTCTAGATCAGGTTGGCCTGTGGGCAGGACTGTGACGGGTTTCTTTATTGCCTTAGTTGATATGGGAGACTCATTGGGTGGGACCATTCCCAATGCTGTGAATCCTTGATTGTGTAAGTGTAGAGAAGGTGGTATGAGAACATGGCATGCACTCATTCTCACTCTGCTCCCAACTGTGGATGGAGCTAGCTGCTTCAAGTTTCTGAGTTGACTTCCCTGCAATGATATGACTATAAACTGCCATTGTGACCAAAATAAATACTTTTTTCTTCTAACTTGCTTTTTGGTGAGGTATTTTATCACAGCAAGAGAAAAGAAACCAGGACAAGTATGAAATCACCTGATGAGAACGTTAATAGACTAGACATGAAAAAAGAAAGAGTATGTAGACCAGGAATGGTGGTGCACCCCTTTAATACCAAAACTGAGGAATCAGAATCAGACAGAAGAAGTGTCCATATCCAGCTTGGCCTAAACAATAAGACTCTGTCACAAAAGAAATAGGAGGGGGAAGAAAAGGAAATATTAGTTATCTTCAAAATAAGCTGACAGAAATTCCACAAACTTAAATACAAAGAGAAAAAAATTAATGAGATTAAAAACATAATAAAATACCACAAACTGGGGTGACTTAAAATAGTATGTTATATGTATGATTGAAATATCAGAAGTAAATGGTAGAGAACAGGAAAGGAAGGATAGTTAAAGAAAAATCTATGAGATTTCAGGTCTTACACAAAATGAAGTATTTGCATGTAACCTGCGCACATATTTCCAATACTTTAAATAGTCCCTAAATTATAGTTCTTGTAATAATTAAAACACTATAAATATTTTGTAAATATTTGTTGCTATACTTCATAGTAAATAACTACAAGAGAAATATCTATATGTGTTCAGCACCAAAGCAAACCGTTTCCACTGTTTTAACCAACGTAAAACCGTTTCTGTTCTTTCCACATGTGGCTGGTGGAATTCATAGATGTGGGAATCATGGACATAGAGGACTAAAGGCATATAAAAACTTTTTAGATGCACTAATCATAAAAATGCATTTCCAAAACAGTATTAAAATACCAATTTCTCTAACAGATTATTAAATCTTTTAAACTCAGTGCTCCTAAGAATGAAACAATGTCCCTGATGAACTGTCAGCTGGGTGCCAGTGGCCACAATGCCACTGTTAGACAGACATGGTTCTATTTCCCCATCAGAGAAGGCAAGGTTCCAAGAAGATAAAGCCCCAGGCTGTTTAAATTGTCCTACCCCTAATCCCAAATCCTCTTCATCCCTTAAGACTAGGCTCAGATATTATCTCTTTCAGGAAACCTAGGATACAGCTTCTTAAGCTGGGCTTGACATACTTCAAATTTCCCCGTGAATCCTTCCATCTCTGAACTTGCAAGGCTCTCAGCATGCATTTGCATATGGCTCCCCCTCTCCCCCAGGGGATCGTGAATATCAAGCAGGTAAGGGTTGCTCCTCCACCAAACCTTAGCTCCCTTGTACCTTTAAAAGGGATAAGCTAGATGAACATATGTTAAATTAAGACTACAAGATGATGAGTCAGATACAAATTCCAACCTCTCTAACCTCAAGACCCAGGCTTTTTTAATACCTCATAGAGCCTTGCTGACTGAATGGAAGTCTAGTTTCTGAAGGCTAGGAAACAGAACTTAATGGGCAGACTGGCCAAGAGCACATCTCCTTTACTGTGATATACCCTCCACGAAAAGAGTTTGCTTCATCTTTCTCAGGGAAGACAAGAGTATATTGACATGCATTGTATACCCGGGGAACAGGCATCTTCCATCAAACCCATCTGTGCTTTAATAAGGAAGGAACTAGTGGCTGTTAAGGCATGCCTAAACATGATTGGCACCCGGCTTCTATTATCCAGGTATCTTGAGCCTCACAGTCCAGGCGCCCGTGATGAATGAACTCTAAAATGGATGATTGCTTGATCGCTTCTGATGAATAAGCTATTTTTTTTTATCATATTTAGCTCCCCACCAATTCTACAAGGTAGACTTTACTCTCTATTTTCTAGCTGTGGAAATTGAAGTTTAGAAAAAGTATGATACCTGGCTCAAGGTCACAAAGAGGTTAAGTATCAGAGTTGCCATTTAAATCCGGTCAGTCTGACCACTGCCAGGCTTCTAACTGTTGTGTATATTCTGGTTTAATTTCCTGCTTTGCCCTTCATGCCCTTAAACTAGACCCTACCCAGCCACCTCTGGAGCCTGCCTCACTGATGGCAGCCCTACCACAAGCAGTGTTCTGTGTGCCTTCCAAGTGGCTTCTTCACATGGCCAGAGTGCTGGATGACAGCCTCCACGGCCTGGGAAGCAACTCTCTCTCCCTTTCCCCTAGCCGACAACTTCACAAGGCCTCTTCTTTCTCCAGATTCAGCACAATCACATTTTCTCATTATATTATCCAGCTACAGGTCAGCACCTCTCTCAAATTGAAAATTATTATAGATAGCCCACACATAGTTTTATTTTTCTGCCTCTGTGTGTTCATTTCAGAAAATAGAGATGTGTTATTTCTTCATCTTCTCATTTTCTCGGGCAGCTGATGTGGACAAGTGGAATCTCCACTGTTATTTCTTCCTGCAGTTTCTTCAGGGAACCACAAGGACTTTTATTCAGTAGAATTAAAAACCCCAGATGGAAGAAAATGCATGCCAGTCAGCAGGCAATTGGCAGGAAGAAATGAAAGGAGGCTTTCGGCCAGCTGACATATTCCTACTAAACTTAATTCAACCTAAAGGCTCTTCATGTACAACGTAGGAAATTTAGGGAAGAAAATAAAAAAATGGCTGGATCCTGAACATGTACAGTGGGCTAGTTCAGAGAGTACTACAAAACTCCCCTGGAAGATAGCCAGCTCATTTTGAAAATGATAGATCTAAACAACACTACTATATGGGTGGTGTAAATGGATTAACCAGAAACTAAGTTCATTGTAAATGATGAATGCCTGTGAGACAAATTTGAGATTCTCTCAATACCATGGAGATTCATTGAAACACAGAACTAATGGGCACTGAATGAGACTTAGGACCAAAATTGTGTCACAGCACCAGAAGAGCAGAGACAGTCACCTCAGTGCTCCAGCAGGTGTCTGAGAACCTGAACATTGGTCTGGACAACCATTCCCATGCTCTACCCTACTCCACCACCCAGCTCTGACTCCTTCTCTTCGATGATCACAGTTTCTCCTCTGGATTCCTTGGGTTCCCTCTTTATAATTTAAGGTGCCACACATTTACATTCATACCTGTACTTATGTAGCCAAAGACCAGCTCTGCCTACTAGTATTTCAAGTCTCCAATCTAATCCTGAGGCCCTAGCACTGGCTTAGGTTTTACAGGGAATGAACGAACGGTCCACAGGAGCCCAGAACATGAAAGCCACAGAACATTGTCCATTCTATGACTCTTGGGCACTCTAGGAGTATTCTTTCTCACTCTGTAGAAGATAGTAATGGTGGAATCTGTGTGTTCTTCACCTTGGAGGAAAACATAGGATCTTGTTTTCTTGTCTATCATGGTACATCAATTTTGTTTTCCTCCTGTCCATTCTTGTTGCCCTACACTGACTCCCTACTGTAGGGATGATCTTAAAAGTCTGCACATGTTCCATGATACTTTGAAAACTCTTCTTCTGAAACTTCAACGCTGTGTTCTGGGCTCCTGAAGACCATTCATTCCCTGTCAAATCTGGGCCAGTGCTGAGAAATCAGAAATAGATTATGCACTCAGGGATCAGAAAGCAGAGCTGGGATTTAGTACAAGTGAGAGAGAATCCTCAATTTCACCAGCTTTGTTTTAGGACAAATACTGTGTGGAGTGGTTTTCAGTTAGACTTGGTGCAAGTGCCTAACTGGATGGTCAGATTCTCCACGAATCAGCATCATTCTATGTAGAGATCCACAAAGGTTTCCTAGAGAGAAATTACTCAGGGTCAGAGAATCTGGGCTTGCTTTACCCAGCAGGACTGCATAACGAGATGACTTAGTCATGGTCATGTTTACCAGGTGTCTAGAAGGATCTATACTTGGCTGTACAGTATGCTTTGATTTTGCAATGGTCAAGTCTCTTGCCTCTCCCCTTGGCATGTTATAAAAAGCTATTTGAATATACCTTCGAGGCCACTGGCTAGTGATCCAGGCCCTCCTGAAGCTATCCTATGTTTCTGTCTTTCTTATCATCCACTAGGTCTCTCTTTCTATCTAATATTTTCTTATCCCTCTCTCCTCCTCCTAAGAACCCTTAAAAATGGTGAGAGGTAGCCTCCCACAATTCTACTGCTAGGAAATCACCAATACTGGTTGTAAACAGCTCCAATGTACCGACAGGGGTGACAGATATCCCTTGCAGAAGTTAGAGATAGATGAGGGTTAGTCTGTCCCCAGTCTTGTCATTAGGAAATATTATAAACATATTTTATACCAATAAATAAATAACAGGATGGAAAAGGTGACATGAACAGTCCATATAACTGCTCAGTAAAGCTCTAGGAAAGCCAAGACTTCCCTTCCTGGGATCATGAACACTCTAATTGGAGGTCTAGGAGAAGCAAACACAAAGATTCCAGTATTTATTTCACATACAACCAAGAGACTCCAGCCTATGAGAAAACAGAAGATTCTGGGGGACTGAAGGAATCCCTAAGAGTAAAAGCTACAGGCCTTGACTTCATATTCTTATTCATTAAATGCAGGATGGTGCAAAAAGTCAGGCATACAGTGACTATGTTTACTTCAATAAAGGAAAACGTTTCTAAAGATTCATGCAACTCACTTACAAGTCACCAGTATCCTACTAATAAGGATTCACACTTGATATGTGTATAGTCATGTGATATTAATAAGCTACTCCCCCTTAGCTTGGGGAGGTAAAACAACATAAGTATTTTGTTAGCTATTGGGTAGTCGTTTCCTCCAGATTGAAACCTTCCATGGTAGGAGACTCAGAGGTATACATGAAATTCATAGGACTCATGGGGCCCCTTCCCAAAGTTAAACAAGTAGAAAATATTTATAAAAGGAGAAGTTTCAGTAGTGTAACTACCTGCAAATTATGCAAATGATTCCAATGCTGTAGCTTTTGTCAGTCATTCTCTGAGCTTGCCAGGCTTTTTGGTGATGCAGTTTCCTAGATTACCAGTGTTCTTGATAGAACCTCTCATCCATGTTCCCATGTGCAGCTCCAGTAAACGCACTGGCTCATCAAGTTGGGCTTAGGTGGAATTGCTTCTTTGGTATGTTCCCTCATTTTCCACCTGGCATGAATAGAAATTATCTCTCTGGGGAAAGTCACTTAACAGTGGTGGCCTCTGTATGCAGTTCAAATTTCCTACACCACCCTAAACCCTGGAAGATCTGAAAGCTAAAGAATTTGGTAACAGATTAGGAAACAGGCCTAGCCCCTTCTTGAACATGTTGTTTGGTAAAAGTTTACCTGCACACAGTAGGGCCTCATCTGCCCCACTAATCCCAAGTCTACATTACTCAACCCATCACATTTTGCTGCAAATTTGTTAACAGGATTGATACCCAGCAGAGACATAATCCCCATTCTATGCATAGTATTCTTCTCTAAAATTCAAAAAAAGCACTAAATTTTGAAATACATCCTTCTCAAAGTATTCATATACTGTATTGTAAGGTAGTAAATTTTGAAATTAGCAACATTGGGTCTGCTAAAGTGAAGTCTTAAATAAGATGTATGCCAACTAAATATTCTCTATCACTTACTCTCCATCCTCCCTAATTCCTCAAAGATAGGGGAACATAGCCTCAGAACCCAACCCAAAGTACCTCTTCCTGCATTTGTAGAAGTATAACCATGGTACCTGGTACTTGGCTAGAGGAACCAGAAGTAATTGAGTCTGTGAGGCCAATCCTCTCAAATCCAGGAACTTTCTTCCAGTCTCTTCGTTAACTCCTCAGAGAACATAGCCAAGGTCTACCTCAGGCACTTCTCAAGAACTCAGTGCCAGACAGGGTAGAAAACACATCCAGGAGAAAGTTGTCTTAAAACAACAACATCTCAAATTACTTTAACGTAGTACAAGGATAAGTCTGTAACTTAATGACAAAGCCTGTGTAAGGACATGAGATTGATTAAGCAACAGCAAAACCATATGACAGAAGATACATGACAGCCAGATCAAAAGAAAAAATGATTCAAGAATTTCACGTGTGTGTGTGTATAATAACTATGTGAACAAGGACAGTTGTTTCTTAAAACAATAATAAAAGATAATCAAGAGGAAAGAGTAGGTATGAAAAACATAATATTTGAAGAAATGAAAACAGCACAGAGTTAAAGAGTAAGGAACTGGGTGGAATCAGGGTCAAAGGAAAATGATAAGTTCTAAGAACAGGCTGGGATTATTTCCAGGAGACATTGAAAACTATTAATAAGTCAAAAATGTTCAGTAAAAAAGATTTTTCTCCTTTGTTTGCCGAATATGAATTTATTTGAAATTTTTCTGGTATTAAACCATCTTTGCATTCTTGTAATAAGTTTTACTCAGTCTTCCTTTCTCTAGACTACCAGGTAGATCAATAACATCTTTATTGTATCATCCATTTATGTCTTAAAGTTTTACCAACCTCATGCCATAGTTGGATTCCTTTTCCTCTTTCTCTTCCCTCTGGTGCACAGCACATATCATTTCTTCCTTAAGAACACATCTACAAAGTATCTAGCTCTCGAACCCTGCTCTCTCATATGTACGTTGTTTAAAGAGTGAATTACCACATGTTGCTGCTTGATTCACCAACTCTGTCTTCCATGGCAAGGTTTCCTTCCCCCTAGATTTCTCCTTCCTTTCTCTCTCTTTTCCTTTACCATCATCTGACAATGTTCCAGATAATATAACATTTCTGCATTGTGTCACTGAACTCTTCTGCATGCTGCTTGGAAGCTGACAAAGCCCATTACACCCCCTCCAGTCGACAAGTATAAACATATTAATAGTAGCAATGCTACCTAATTTAAATATAATACTGATTTAATTGAATAGCAACTATGTAGAAGCTAATGTTTTGGCAGATTTACTCCATGTTAGTTCTGTACTTAGAATATTACCCAAATCAACTCCTTCTGGTCTTACAGTAAGTCTCTACAATATCTTTCAACAAGAAGTAGGCAATTGAGACAAAAATAGAAGAGCTTAAGAAGAGGCTAATGAAGGATCTACTTGCAGAGTAAGGATAGGAAAGAAAAGGCAAGATAGCACAGTAGTCTGGGCTGCTATCACTGGGACTGTAAACCAAAAAATCCTACAAAGATGACTCAGGGAAAGCCCTGGTTGTTATAATCCAGAAATGCTAACAAGAAGGACAGAATAGTCTTACCTGGAGATATAACCCAACTGAACTGTGACTCTACAATGGGGGAACACCCTGATCTCACCTTCAGTCCTCCCAAATTTTACTGAAGTTTCCTGTAACTCAGTGGTTCTCAACCTTCCTAATTCTGTGACCCTTTAATACAGTCCCTCATGTTGTGGTGATCCCCAACCACAAAATTATTTTTGTTGCTACTTCATAACTGTAATTTTGCTACTGTAATGAATCAGAATGTAAATATCTGATATGCAGCCCCTGTGAAAGGGTCATTTGTCCCCCAAAGGATTTGTGACCCACAGGTTGAGAACCTTTGCTTTAACTAAAACCAGCAGAAGCCATTTGAAATAAACTATACAAGGATACTATCTGTGTCAACAAGCAAGTTGAAGAGAATACTGATAAGAACAAGAGGTTTTCTCTAGTACACTGAGAATCAGACAAGCCCTGTAAGCATGGATATGCAATATTACAAGCAAATGCATATTTTGTGGCCAGCTTGATGTAAATATAATGCTATGTAGGAAACATCTAAAGATAATTCAGTGTACTTGTTAGCACCTGCTTGCTTCTGACAGCTCCCTGGGAACATAGATTCTTTTGCTAACATTTCTTTGCCTAACATCCAGGCCCAAACAAGAAATATAGCATGTGTCCTGTGAATTACATATGAATGAAGGAATCAAAGGCACAGTGTGATCTGTGTTAGTTATCTGACCTTCTAGGATAAGGTTTTGTTGTTATCTCACCCACCCCTAGTTTGATTCAGAACGAAAGGATAATCTAAACAATCTGAATTTACACCGGTTACCCTGCGCCAATGATCCCAAAACTATCATATTCATCTTTCTCAATTAAATGTTGAAAACACTCTTTACTGTGATCCAAAGACCTGGTTATTCCAGTTGGCCTACAAAGACTGTAGTAGGAAACAGGACCTTTGGGAAGCTAACAAGCGAGCCCAGATACTCTACCGTTGAAAGGCCCTCACCACTGAATAGCTTATTCACATTTTTGTTCATTCATGGCTTTCTCATCCCAGCTGCCCTGCAGTGGCCTCTTTTGGCCAAATTTTCCAGCTATTCAGAAAACCACAGCTGCCTCTCCTGCATGAATACAATGGCTTCTTCAGAAGCTAGAATCCAAGAGAAAGATGTTCAGATTCATCTTCTCTGGTGCTTTCTTTACACAAAATTTTGATGCACATACCTTGTTCATGGGAAGCACCTGGCATTTATTAAACACTTGTTCAGCTACTTCCTGTAGCTCCTGCAACAGCCCTGCTGAGTAAAGAGAAAGGATGTGGCCCTTTGCAGATAAGGCTCTGAAAAAAAATAAGTCATGGTTAATGTCTTTCAGCAAATGAAACAGTACACTTCTCCTGACCCCAATATAGCACTGTTTCTGGGAAAGTTCATTGAATACTTTAAGGTTTCAAACAACTGCTGGGCCAATTTTATTATGCTGAATGTGCCTATTAAAATCAACAACAATTCAAACCCCTCTGTGTTTGTTACCTGGTAGCTGACAAAGCCTATTGCCTAGTCTAGATTCTATAATTGTGATACATTAGTAGTAGTAATGATTTAATTTAAATGTAATACTAATTTAACTGAATAGCTATAACAGCAACTAATATTTTGGCCAAGTTACTCCATGTTGTCTTTGTACTAAGAACTTACCTAAAATCAACAGCACCTTTAGATCTTATAGGCCTCTTCTACTGTGGAGGCATCATTATTTCTTTTTTGTTTTTTTCAATTAAGAAACAGATGTACATTTCACATTTACCCCATCCACATTTCACATTTACCCCATCCATAGTCAGTTAATTTCCAGTGACACTGTGGGGGGAAACAGGGTTAGATAAACAAGATGGAAAAATGCAGTGTGATGTTGTAATCTAAACAAGTGCCTTATGTTTATTGCTAAGAACTGGTGTTATCAACCCTTTTTATAAGAAGGGGTTCCCTCGGTCTGTATTAATTAACATAGGAAAGTAAAGATCCTTTTGTTTTTCTTTATATTCACTATTGTCATTTCTCATTGAAAAGCTAAACTCTGACTAGCTTAGTTTACTTAGCTTTAATTAGATAGTTGAGTCATACATTTTCACTATTTTTCTCTGTATTTATTATGCACAACAATAAAATGATCTCTAATAGCAAAAAAAAAAAAAGAAAGAAAGAAACAGATGTAAAAAGTCACATCACTTGTTGAAGCCACAGGCAGTTAACAGGGAAGCTGAGCACCAACACCGTCTGGCTGCAGAGACTATGTGTTTTACCATCTCACACCATTATTTCTCTGTTTCCACTCCTTCTCAGAAGGCATAGGAAAGGAGAGTATTAGCAATATTTTGTAAAGAAGCTGAGGCTCGGAGAGAGGCAGTGACTTCTGATGAACACCATGCTATTCATGTGGTTCGTGAGCACCCATAATATACAAAGAGAGCTGGGATTTTTGTTCGGTGAGCCTTTTTCAATGTCCTAAAATTCATATCTTCTTCTAGTTATTTGTTTACTATTGGTGGTTAAAGGAATTGGGTATAAGAACATGTGCTGGGTAGTTTTATGTCAACTTGACACAAGCTAAAGTCATCTGAAAGAAGGGAACCTCGACTGAGAAAATGCCTCTATAATATCGGGCTGTAGGTAAGCCTGTGGGGGCATTTTATAATTAATGATTGGTGAGAAAGGGCCCAGCCCATGGTGGATGGTGCCATCCCTGGCTGGGTTCTATAAGAAAGCAGGCAGAGCAAACCATGGAGAGCAAACCGGTAAAGAGCACTCCTTCATGGCCTCTGTGTCTGCTGCCATCTCCAGGTTCCTGTCCTGCTTGAGTTCCTGTCCTGACTTCCTACAAAGATGAACTATGATGTGGAAACATAAGGTGAATAAACCCTTTCCTCTTCAAGTCACCTTTGGTCATTGTATTTCATCACAGCCATAGTAACCCTAACTAAGACAGAGCATACAATATAGTTTCATGACAGCTACCTCTTTGAAAATATTCTCTCAATTCTGAGGTCATTAGTGAATGACAGACACAAGACAGAAGCACAATATTTCCATCTCAGACCCACTGTTGTATGACGTGCATAGCACCTTCCATTGAGGAACTGTCCACAGCTTTCAGCTTTATATCTATGAGCTGTTTATCTCTGTAGGTTGAAATCTAAAGAATGGAATTCAGGAAGAGAAACTAGAAAAGCTACCCTCAAAGAAACTTTTATGGGGTCCTTGGATTGATCAAGCTAGGCTGAAAACTCAAAAGCTATTGAAAGATGTGTTTATCATTTGATTGGAGGAGGGAACCTCAAAAACAATCTCAATAACTTCAATGTGAAAATTCCATGGTAACCTCATTGAGATATCATAGTAATGTGATCCTTTCAATGTTCATCATCCTTTCAACAAATATTTTTTGGTTACTTCTATGTGCCAATGTTAACGAATCTAAGATAAGTGTGGCAGATAAATGCTATGCTTGGGGAACTTGAGGTCTCATGAGGGCTACGAATAAGTGAGAACTTGCAGATGGATGAAATGTGCCACAGTAGAGCAGTGGACCCAAATTTTAGAAGTACTAAGGGAATATCAAACTACCCTCTGATTCCATATCTCTGTACCCATAGAATAGTGCAGCTCTCAGACCTCAGCAGGGTATTTTCTTTGTGCAGTAGACAATGGTTCAGAGAAACTTGCAACTAGTCCAAGTATAGAGAGTAAGTGTCTGTGGAGCACTCAGATGAAAATGGTCATCTGTATTACATTTGCTTACACTATGGCTTAGGGACCATCATGGAAAGAAGAGGCAGAAGTCAGAAGGACATGACAGGACCGCTGCACCCATAAACTTACAGCATCTATGTTTGCCTACACAAGACCTGCACTTGATCAAACCAGTCAACATTCTAACATTGTAAAGAACTGAGGAGCTACTGACTGCTAGGAGAGAGAGAATCAGTTTCCCATAAGTGTGTGGCCCTTGGTGGGTGAACGATGCTCCAATTAAAGACCCCACACCCATAAGTGTATGGACAGCACAAATGGGAGTTGGCATGTTATTTAAAAAGAAGGCATGAAGTTTAGATGGGGGAAGCTTGGATCTGGGAGGTGATAAGAGAAGGAGGATATTGATCAAAATACAATATATACATGTATTAAATTACTAAGAATATTTTAAAAATAGTTACTTCATGTCTTTAAACTTGATGATACACAATGCCAACACCAGACTAGTAGTACCAAAATTGATGAAGGTAGGACCTGAGAATGAACATTTATTTAAAACTCCTAGTTAATTTTGGTGATACCAGTGTTAAGACACACTGCCACAGTAGAAAGTATTAGATGCTATGCAAAGCCTTAAGTTATCCCAAACCACCTGAAAGGAGGGCAGAGGCTACTGGGAAGATGCATTTGGCAATGTGACACCTGAAGTATTGTCTAACTAGGCACATTAGAGTTGGAAGTGTGGAAATGAAAGCCTAGAATTTTGTAAGGAAAACTTGCAGTCCTGTTTTAACTTGAAAAATTATTGTGGTCTCTCATACTACTGCTGAAAACCCAATGTCTCTGAGTAATGAGATTCAAGCTGAGAATTCTGGAATGGAAATAACTCTTCATTCAACTCGAAAATCAAGATCTCACTGATTATCTTAATCTATTTTCTTCTGAAGAGAGTAATTCATACACAGTTAGATTCATAGTTGTGAAGGCTGGGAAGTCTAAGAATGTAGTTTTAGCATCTGCCCAGCATCTGATAAGGACCTTCTTGCTATATAATAACATATAAGAAGGAGTCACATGGTGAGGCAGGACAGGCACATGTTAGTTCAGGTCTCTTTTTCCAGAAAGCAACGAGTTCAAGTATGGAGAGTGTCATCTCAAGGGGTTTATCTAATCCAAGTTACTTTCCAAAGTCCCTGTATTTATGTAGCATAAACATATGAATTTGAGGATTAACTTCCAATTTGAGTTTTAAAGAGATATTCAGTAATGAAACGACATCCAAGAACTCAAACCTGATCTACTGTAGAGCTGATTAGGCCCAAAGGGAGCCTACAGACCCACTAAATTATTCCAGTATTCAGTTCCTCAATTGTAACTTCTTTATGGAATGGGATGACTAAAAGGAGGCTCCAAGGGGAAACTAGACCAGTCACAGACCATCAGTCATTGCTCTGTGATTCACCAGTAGACCTCAAAAATAAGCATCCTCTTTGCTGAGAGCTCTGACTGGTTTACAAGAGAGGATTAGCTCTCATGTGCCTGCACTTCGTTTTGGTGGCATTCATTGTAATTGTTGTCATAGCTGAGCAGCTGTCTCCATATCAATACCTATAGTCTAAGAATTTACTGGAATGGCTGTACATAGTGCTCAATACATATCACTTTGGTAAACAAGCACACATATTCATAAATAATTAGATGGATGCAAACTGAAGGACTCAAGAAGTTACATTATAGGAATCATCTCTCCATAGAATAACCTGAGTTTTACCATCAGACCCTCCAGGAGAATAACATATCTTTTCCATTTTGCTATGGCTTTATTCTTGTTCTGCAACTGACATACCAGCATTAGGCAGAGAAATTTTAGATAGCCATAGCCTTTGTACCTTCAGTGGCTTGTATAAAACCAAGAAGCCTCAATTTTCCATCTTGTAAATTGAAATAGTAGCACTGTCTTACAGGGATTTTTCTAAGAACAAACAATAATGCTGGAGATTGAGTTGAAATGCAAGCAAGGAACCAAGGGATGTTCTGTTTGTCTTTCTTAATCCTCGTTCTCTACTTTTCTGATCAGTTTTAAAAAAATCTTTTGATTTGCTGAGATCAACATACAGAAATTTTTGCTTCCTCTCTAAAGTTTAAAAAAAAACTGTTAAGAAATAGAAAAATGCAGATCAAAATATAACTATTGACCTCTCTCTATCAGAGGAAAACATTTAGAGGTGTGGTCTCACTGGCCAGCTAATCAGACAAGTCTGCTCTGCTTGCCTAATAAAATGCAGATATCACACATTGGTTCAGCACAGTGCAAAGATCATACAAATTGTTTACAAAATTTTGGTTCCAAAAGAAGATGAGAATCCCCCACCACTATGACCTCAGGCTTGGCCATGTGTCTTTGGGAGTAAAGAGAACACAAGCAAAGGTGACTGAGGAGAACATCTGAGGAGCTGTGCTGGTGTAAAAGGGTTAGCCTTCTCTTTTATCCACTGCTACAAGATTGATGTGTCTTATAGACCAGTTCAGGCTTCCATAATAAAATAACAATTGTTTGGGTGAGTTAACCAACAGAAACTAATTCTGAGGTTTCAAGGCCAAGACTAGCATAGTGAAGTTTTGACAAATCCTCCTTGTCCTGGCTTTCCATGTGTGTCCTCTCACCCTCACATTGAAAAACCATGGGAAATTAGCTGAGTCTTTATAAAGATACAAATTCTAACACAGATGTTTCACAAATCAAACCTTATTCCAACTTCATTACCAGCCAGAGGCTCCCACTCGCAATGCCATCATATTGGGGAGGAAGGCTTCATCAAACACATTTTGTAGGAGTCACACTTCAGTTCCTACCATTCAAGCAGTGTGTCAAAAAGAGGCTCACTACACACCTGGGTCCTAGAGTGAAGAACCTGAGGCTCCTAGACTCTGACCTTTCACTGAAACTTCTGTTATCATATCCTGCTCTAGCCCAGCCTTGCTGAAATATGACCCTATTCCTTTACATTTACCCTAAACTCACTCCCTGAGTGAATGGAAAAAAATCTACTGTTTCCATGAACAGACACATTTGAAATAGGGGAGAGCAGAGGGACAGACCAAGACATGTTGGCTTTCTTTCCAGTAATTCATCACTTGATTATTACATCTGTTTACGTAAGCAGATGTAATTGGATTGCTGAAGAGCAAAGTAAAAAGTTCTTAATATGAAAACACACTTAGTTAATATGTTTTCAACATATATGTTAATATGTCAAATAGTTAACCTATGATCACACAAATCTAAAAAGCACAGGGCATCCATGCTACAAATAAGAATGAATGAGAGTCTAAATAGCCACACAAACATTGCATTTTGATAGGAAAATTTGGAACCTTGAGTTTGGTATAACTATAAGTATCTATTCCGATACCTCCTTTGCAATTATGTTTGATACTGTAAAGTCTTTTGAAGATACTACCAGGTCTAATTCAAATTATTTTCTTCATACAACCTTCCCAGCCAAGATCAAATTTAATATCTTTGGTATTAGTATGTTCTAATTAATAGAAGTAATTATACCTTTGCTTTAGCAACATGAGCTGTGGCTCTCCACACCTTCCCTCTTCTCTTTGTGCTCTCTGGAATCAATTCCAAGAATCCTGGATCCAGTGAGGTGACACTGCCCAAACCCTCTCTGCTGCATGATGCATTTCTGACAGCTGTAGGTCCCCTACCCTAGCTTCCTCCTGGCTAACGATCTTCCAGCTCATGGTCTCAGATGTTCCTGCCAAATCCCATCTCTGGAGAGTTCACTTGGCTCTTTGCAGCAATATCTCCAACCTCCTTGCCAAGAATAGAAGAAGGGAGATGATACTGTACACAGATGAAATGAAGCTGAACTGCAGAGCTTGTGCTGTGTATTTTCAAATCTCAGTTCCAGAAAATACAGAAGTTAGGAATGATCTTAAGTCACATTTGGCTTGCCTTTCTAACTCCCCACAACAAGAGAAATAACGGTGAAAGAATTTCTGAGAGATGGCTATTGTATTCAAAGTGTCAAGTCTTGACTTCTAGCATTGCCAGGAAGAACACAGATGAATTATATGATGTACATCCTGTGAATATTCTTTATTACAAATATAAAAGTAAATATTTAAATTTGTACTGACAATCAGTGCAACAAACACCTCAGTTAATGGATGCTTCTCTATATCAAGTCACTCAACAGATCAGAGCAAATCTGCTATATACTTATACATCATACTCCCTCAGTTGACATAGTTGACTGTGTTATACTTTCCTCTTATCTTCCTTATTATATTCCTTATACCTTATTCTGTTGGACTGATTGCCTAATATTTTCAAAGAAAAATTCTTAGGGAATCACCAACATGCCAGAGAACATGAAGCAGACAGGGTATTCAATCCAACTATGTGAACTACCTGCACTCACTCAAAGCTCAAGCAGACCTTAATAGCATGGGCAAGGCTTTATAGACATTGCCCCATTTCAAGAGAAAGTAACATACAATTGTGGTAACAGCTCAAATAAATACTTGCTGTAGAAAGTTTAGCACTTCTAGGGAATTAACAGGACAAGATGGCAGTTGTCAGTATATATCAAGAAGCATTAGCTAGCATCTACCAAGATAATGGAGAACTGGCTGCAGATGTTGTTTCTCATACTAAATAGCTTAGTCCAAAGATAAGCTACAACACATGTGTCCACACCTCCAGCCAATTATTTTTCCATTGTATTATACCTAAGTTAGACAGATTAACAATTTTAGCACTAACATTTTTGACCAGCTGTCAAAAAAGCAAGTCTCTCATAGTTCCCCTAATTCATTCACTGCTCTAAACCCCCTGATTCACATTTGCAAAACACTACTTAGTACATTGATAGATTGTACAAGATAGAAGACAACTTGTCCAACCCTAAATCCACTCTTTAGGGGTTTGCTTGTGTATATATATATATATGTGTGTGTGTGTGTGTGTGTGTGTGTGTGTGTGTGTGTGTGTGTGTGTGTAGGTAACATACAAGTCTGGTGCCCATGGAAGCCAGAAGAGCATATTAGATATCCAGTAACTGGAGTTACAAATAATTGTGATGTATATGTAGGTTCTGTAAACCAAATTCCACTCCTCTAATAAATTAGCAAGTGTTCTTACCTGCTGAACCATCTCTCCAGTCCAATAAAACTGATTATTAATTGTCTCCCTGTTTTCTTCCCCATCCTTTTTAATCCATCTTCCTCATCATTATAGAAAACTGTCTGCCTGATCTTTCCTCCTGCTAAATATATACAAATAATAAAAATGATGATGAGGTAACAATACCAAAATAGCCACAGGAGGTTAAAATCATTGTTCTATGTATTTTACATAACTCAATTAACAAATTTCTCCAACAAACCCTATAAAATGGATACTTCCATTATTCCCACCTTACAGATAAGAAAATCAAGACAGAGTACTTCAGCCATTTTTCTCCACAAAGCTGTAAGCCCAATTAGTCCATCCCCTGCTGCTTGTTCTTAACATCTACACTACAGTGTATCTCACAGCTGTCTGTCATTTGAACATAAACAGATGTTCTTAAGCATAGGGAAATGTCATGTTTCCTTCAGTTATCAAGATGAACAATTCCAAAGGTATCACTCAAAGTCTACTGTACTGCCTGTCTCTTGGATTCTCATGACTTAGTATTGTCATCTCTCCTGTATCCTATCAATACATCCTCCAATTTAATGAAACCCCTAAACACAGTGCTGTAAGTTTCCCAACTTGGTAGCTTTGCACAGGTGCTTTATATCTGAAGTACCTTGCTCAGAAGCCACTTGGGAACCCCTTGTTGGGGTTCATGCCCTTTTCACCTCTCTACTATTGCTCTTCTAAGATCCTCAGGGCATGAGAAATGATCTTCCAAGCCCATGGGGGCTAGAACTAACACTTTCACAGCACAAAACAACTCAGCTGGAGAGATTTGATAGTTCTGTCTTGGGTCTACTGCTATACATAGAACCTCAATAAATGCTAATTCAGTAAATGGAGTAAGTGATCAAATGAATGAATTCTTAGAGCTGGTTGACGCTAAGAAGGGATCATAGATTCTAGAAGCTCATCAGGAATGAGCAAGACAGCTAATTATTAGATACAGAGATAGTTCAATGTTCTCAGATATATGATACTACTAATTGGTTAAAACTAGTATACACTATTAGAGTCTTTCAGCTTAACGTCAGGACCAAGTTAAGAAGCAACCCACTCCCATCTCCAGAGAGGTCACACTATAATTAACCAAAGCATTGGGGAAAAAAAGAAGCAGTAGTCTTTCCCTTCCAAGCAACCTGGTTTAGGAAGATATGGATGTGATGACTTGAGGTCATTTTTCTTAGCTTGTCAATGAAAGGCTGAAATGAACATCTGAGAGACCCTTCTTGGCCCAGTGCATAATAATATTCTGATGGCCTTCCTTTTCCTAGCCACATTGTTTTCTTCAGTCTCTCTCTCTCTCTCTCTCTCTCTCTCTCTCTCTCTCTCTCTCTCTCTCTCTCTCTCTCTCTCTCTCTCTCTCTCTCTCTCTCTCTCTCTCTTTCTCTCTCTCTCTCCCTCTCTCTCTCCAGCCAGTAAGTCAGAGTATATATATTCATTTTTATTTATGCAGTAAGGAGACATCAAGGTAAGAACACTGATTTAATCCTAACTTTGACTCTGCCATTTCCCAGGTATGTGTCTCTGGGCACATGTTGCTCTCACCATGATATATGCCATGGGTATCTGTGCCAGATAGCCCGATTAGGACTTTACATCAAGAGGTCAAGGCTCCTCAATTCTGTGAAGCTGAAAGTGCTATGATCATGTTACTCATGAGCAGATTAGGGCTCAGGGCCACTAAGGGACAGTGCCCAAGGCCACATGACCAGCAAGTGAACAGCTAGAAATCCCAACTTACCATAGTTCACTCCAAATCCTGCTCTTCCTTTGTGCCCATGTGTCTGGTCCATCTATAAAGTAGAGGGGTTGGAATGGTTGCCACTCCAGCTCTCTCATTTTATGACTTCATACTCACTTGTGATTGGGGCAGGATCAAAATTACTTTGGATTCTTGGTGCCTGCCAAATCATAATCAAACTGCTGCCTGGTCCAACGCCAAATGCATAATACTTTGCCCATGGCTCAGCCAGCCTGATGGTGAGGACATATTTCCTGTCTTTTCTGGAGTTCTGAGGGTGGGGCATAAGGAGGGGTTTACACTTTTTGTGCTCCCCACAATAAGACAGCAGCCTGTCACAACACACTGGCATGTTCCTTTCTGCTGCCATCAAGACCTCAGTCCCTAGGATGTCTCAATCACTATGATTTATTTTAATAGAGAAGCCTTCCAGGCACTCTTTGCCAATGCATCTGGCCAGCTTCTATTTGGTTTCCTACGAGAGCACTCCCCAACTGCCACAATAATTGGGCAGGCCAGCACAGAGAAAGGCCATTTGGTCTCAGTCTAACATCCAAAGATCAACAAATTTAGTTCTTTACTGTTTCCCCAAATAATAACATATAAAAAAGTATAGATATTTTTCTGTTTTCAACACAGAAATTTATAAGCAGAACCCATTTTTAGATGTCATATTTTCCTTATCTTAATTTAGGGAAAATGGGTCAAATAAGGACATCACTTAGCCACTGAAACGTGGAGTTGGCCCAGATTTCACTTCTTCCTATCACTGTCTTCAAAGAAAGTTTCTTGTTCCCCACTCTCAGCTTCCAAACACACATGTTCAACTATACACCTCCCAAGAGTTATGCTTACTTCCATATTTGCTTTTGTCTTTTTTTAAATGTAATTGAGCAGGGCAGTGGTGGCAGCACACCTTTAATCCTAGCACTCAGGAGGCAGAGCCAGGAGGATCTCTGTGAGTTTGAGGTGTCTGGTCTACAGAGCAAGATCCAGGACAGACACCAAAACTACCCAGAGAAACCCTGTCTCGAAAAAAAATTCAAAGTGTACACACACACACACACACACACACACACACACAAATTGAATCTTTTTGAAAACTGGTGAATTCTTCATCTACAACTCCCCTGCCCCTCCTCCCTCCTCTCCAATTCCTTTAGGGCCCCCAACTCTCCCTCCAAAATTCATGATCTCTTCTGAGTCCATTTATCATTGTTCATATTTATATGTATCTAGGGCTGATAAAATATGAAACTTACAGCTAAATGAATGGAACTTGAAAATATTACACTAAGTGAAGTAACCCAGACCCAGAAAGACAAAGACAGAATGTTCTCTCTTGTTTGTGGATCTTAGCTTTGAACATGTAGATTTTAGTCTGTAACCTGAAGTATCTGAAGCCTCCAGGAATATAGAAGGAATTGGAACATAGTGGGGTCTGGAAAGAAATTCTAGAGAGGGTCATAATAGGAATCAGGGTTTTTCTTTCTTTTCTTTTCTTTCTCTTTCCCTTTCAACCCCTTACTCTTCACAAACTTGCTTTGGGTTTGGGTAAAATCTAACTGAGAAGACATAAAGACATTTATAGAATTTAAAGACTCAGGTATTAAAATAAGTTTTCTTTAAGAAAGTAGAATAGATGAATAAAACACAAGAATAACCTAAGGAAGACTATTGTGGTCAGGCATCAAGAATAAAGAGAACATGGACTAGGTAAAAGAAAAATAATCATTAATGCATTAGGCAGACATGTTTCTTAGTTAGTCTTCATTTCATTCTCCTGCCAAGAACATGACAGGTGATCCTTCATTCCTATTTAGTGAGGACAAAACGCATTGAAAGAGTTTGTAAAATTTTCTCAGGTGGCTATCCTCTGTGACCAATGGTCAAGTGTCAGTGTGGCACTTCCCATTGTAGAGTCAAGGCTGTTGCTTCCTGTTTTCATTCAGACCTCTGAGGAACCTGTCGGGAGGCCTTGCTGGCTGGTCAGAGGTTGCAGCCTATCATGGCTTGACAGTTTTTTCCTAAATCTCAAGGACATGGAGACTCCCTAACTCCCCAGCGAAACTTCCTGCTCTCTACATGCCCTTATCTGGAGAATGTCCCTGGACCAGGAGAATTGACCATATCTGAAAGCTGCCTTTAAGCCAGACGCTTGATTTATCTTTAGCTTGAGCCTTGGCACAGATTCTTCCTCTATAGAAGCCTCCCCTGCTGCACATATGATAACTAAGACGTGTGCTAGGAGCCTTATAATAGGACTGTGCCACTTAATTCAGATTAGGGTTTGTCCCCAGGCTCCCCAATCCTATATGTTGCTTATATATGTCTGGAATGAAGTTGAGCTGATTCATTGAAGTCTGTTTCCTGGAGAGCTAGCTGTCTCTGTCGTACCCACAGATGTCTCAACCCTGTTCCCCACTTGTGCCCACTCCACCCTCGTGGACCAATGCAGCTAACGATCCCAAGGAAGAAGCAGAGCCACAGAACCCTCCCAGGTGCAAAGTTCTGGGGCTGTATGAGATCACCACACCTCGTGGGTGGGCCTGGAAATGAATTCAAGGTGTAAAACCAAGCATCTAATTTGAAATTTGGGAAGAACAGTTGGTTTGTGGCAGTTCCTAGGAAGACATGAAGAGAGAGAAACCCCTTCTGTGTTTCATGGACTCACAGCCTAGGAGGGGAGAAGGAGATCAGGCCAATCTTCACCCCATGCAGGAAATCTTCTACAAGCTGATATAGAGGTGAGCTCCAATCCCTAGCTAGATGACCTCCACTCTGCTGGGAAATCACCAATCCCCATGACAGTGCCCTTTCCTGAACAGGTCTGACAGTCCACACACGAGTGGAGCTCTGCCCTCTAATTCCAATCTCTCTAGGACATGAGGACTTTCTGATTTATGCACAAGTCTCTTCTGAAGACCCTTATGAAGAAAAATGAAACTTCCTGCAACAATTCATTCTCCCATGGACATTGCTTTGTGGTTAAGCTAATATTTATTTGCCAGTGGTGGAGAAGACATGCAGTACTGGCATTTGATGTCTTGCTTGTCAGAGAACCAGCCTGCGCACTATTACCCCCTTTCCTTTTGTAATATTGATTGGACTTTCTCTGATTAATGAAGTAATACATATTAATTATAGACACATTAGAATATAATATAGATAAACAGATCATTATTAATTTCTAATTTTGGACCAGGTACTATTTGCTACATATACTTTAATATACATTACTTCATTTAAAATTCACAATGACCCTGCAAGGTCACCTTTATTTCTATTTTAGAAGGGAGGCTCAGGATCAAAACCCAAGCACTTACCATTGCCCAAGAAGGACAACACAACTTTCTAATAACTTGAAACTAATATGTCTTAATATAACTTTCCTTTCTAAATTAATCTATGAGCCTCCATCTTTTGCTTAAATTTCCTCTATATGTATGATGAACATGTGTGTGGTGTGCATTCCTGTGTGAGAGAGAGAATGCACCCCAAAACACATGGAGAGTCTGTCTGGTGTCTGGCTCTATCACTCTGAACTTTATTCTATTGTAGAGTCAAAGTCTCTAACTGAATCTGGAGCTAGACTGGGCTAGCAAGCCCCAACATTCTTCCTGTCACTGCCCACCTCATTCCCTCAGTGCCTGGGTTACGGACTCAGGCAGCTATGTTGGGCTTTGCACACGGGTGCTTAGGGTTTGAGTCTGTATGCTTGTGAGGCAAGCACACCTACCTGCTGAATCATCTGACCAGCCCCAAAACAACATCACTTTTTTTTCATGAGATGGGGATCAGAATGCACAATGGTTACCATAATATGCCTGTCAAAGGATATGCTACGAATTAAAGTTTTCTTGTTAATAGATGATTAGTTACTTCTCTACTTTCTTATTAATATAGATATCGTGAAAAGTATTCTTGGAAGTGAAATTCGTGCAACCTGCATGTTTTTGTAGAAATCCCTTAGAATTATAGACGCTCACAAGGGTAAGCAGAAAAGAGGAGAAGGTGGTGGTGAACGTAACCAGAAAGCATTAAATACATGTACGAAATTGTCAGAGGATGAAGGCAATAAAATTATTATTAAAAGTTCTAAAATCATTCGTGCTGAGCATAACCCTCACAGTAAGGGTTCAGTCTCATGTGACATAGGCACAACTGTGCCAAGATAATCCTTTGCTATTTTCCTAATATTGCTATACAAATGTAGCAATCTTGACTAGCTCATACTAGCTCTAGTAGAAAAACATTAGCTAATAGATACCAGAGGATACTTAATAATTTTCAAATAATTGAATGAATGAATGGAATGGAATGTGACTGCAGAGAGCTTCTTATGTTTGCTAAGTCTGCTGGGAAGAGAATTACTTCAGTGGAACACGGCAGTGTAGTCTATCCTAACATTTGACCCAAGGATGTTTGACTTTCCCTGTCTGCTCCTAGACCCCTACCCAGCATGCATCCTAGTGCAGATGGGGGAAACCACACTCTTTATACTCCAAAGGACCTGGAAGGGCAATCCACTTCTTCCATGCACCAGCTGCATGTGTACAGGCTCTGTTCCAGGTTGAGCACACAGCATCTGGAGCAAATAAGTCAGATGACATCTGTACGTGGAGGTTTCATGATGCCCATCAGCTAGACAAGAGATGACCTCTAGTTACAACCTCTCTATTCTGTCTAAGTCAAAGAGAGCATAACTGATTTGCCTCTTAAAGTAAAATTCAGGTTAAACAAGAAAACATGATCCTTAAACAAGAAGGAAGGAACTCAGTTAGTGGGCAATCTAGTATCCATTTCTCTAGTGCTTCACAGTTCATATACAACTGGCATCCCTGAAGGTCAATACCGACAGTGAAGACAGTATTGTCTGTTTTTAAAGAAAATGAAAATAGGGTCTGAAATTTAATTTCTTAACTAACCCAAGAATCTGCTAGCAGTTTGAAACAATGCATATGTACAGAGCTATGAAGCCCAGTCTCGTGTCTACTCCTCACTCCTCTTTACCATGCTCCTGCCTGCCTCCTCCACCTTGGCTTCTTAAGTTTTTTTTTTTTTTTTTTGTTTTTTTTTTTTGTTGTTTGTTTGTTTGTTTGGTTGGTTGGTTGGTTGGTTTGGTTTGGTTTTTCGGGATAGGGTCACTCTGTGTAACAACCCTAGCTGTCTTGGAACTCACTCTGTAGACCAGGCTGGCCACCTTGAACTCACAGAGATCTGTCTGCCTCTGCCTCCCGAGTGTTGGGATTAAAGGCATGTGCCACTACCACCCTGCTTCTTTATGTTCGTAAGGTCTCCATCTTGTACAGGCATCCTTAGATCTACCATATCTTTGCTGTCAGGCCACCTCTCAAAATGGCTGACTCCTACAACCCACCCCAGAGATCATGTCCACAGAAAAGGAAAGGTCAGGCCAGTGTGATTCTTTTTCACATAAGAACAAGGAGCAATCCTTCACTAGACCCTGTCCTGAAAACACATCATTTGTCAGACATGCTATAGCCCATCTGTCAAACAGAAGCTCTTTTTATCACCAGGAATCTGGGCTATTTGCAAACCAGTGACCTCAAGGTAAAAAGATTCAGCCAAGTAGCTTGTTAGCAAGCCAGAAAGCCTCTGAAGCCAGCAACTCTCCCCCAACTGGCTGCCCAAATGACAACCATTTAGGAAGATGTGGTGATGAGGGCCATCTGTGGCCATGCCTCCAATGCATGCCATCTTGATTTCCCAGGGGAGCTCCGTGTTTTCCAGGCAAGAAGCAGAGGTTTCCTTGCCCAGCATTACAATAAATCAGACAGGACTAAGAACTGGGCTTCCATCAAAATGATCTTTTAAAACAAGCAGTACTTCCCTAATCACTCAGAGATTAGGAATAGCCAATGATATTTTGAGGCTATAAGGAGGAACTAGTTCTAGGTACATCTGAAACAGTAGTCTAACAAGAGACTGATAGCTGGGGCAGCTAGCAAAGATGGCTGGTGGGTAGATAATATTGTGATAGGACTATTTGGTTGAAATCAGTAAACACGAGAGAGAGCACCAATGCATGAATTAAATTCCAAAGTACAAAGTGAACAAAATATACTCACATTAGAAAATCATTCATTCATTCATTCATTCATTCATTCATTCATTCAGCATTTGTCAAGTGCCAGGCACCATTTTGAGAAACAGAAATACAAATTTATCTATTAACAAAGTTGATAAGGATCTCTATGCTGGTACTGCTTATAATCTGGTGGCAGAAGACTGTTAAGAGACAGCAAACCTAATAAATAAAATGAATCCCTTGTTATAATATCAAAGATACAAGAGAGAAATTCCCAGGATGGTCTAGACTAAGTCAGGATAAACATGTAATGCAAATACAGCTGGAAAGGCAGGAATTGAGAAGTAAGACCAGATGGATCTGGTTTGAGAGTTGAAGATAGCATGTGGAGCAGACAGGAGGAGGTCAGACAATCTGGCCAGCCTACCCTGTAGACGAATTTTTAAATAGTCTTATTAAATAAAAAACACAGAGCCAAATATAGGTGTGAAAGCCTTAGAGAGATCAGGGAAATAGGGAAAACCACCAGCCAACCTTACCTTACCAACTCCACAGCTTCCAAGAGAGCGACTTCCTATCTACCCAGGCTTATATGGTTCTGCCATCTGATTTGCTCTCTGTCTAGCTACATCACTTCCTATTCCTGGACAGTTCTGTCATTTCCTGTCTGTACAGGCCTCCAGAATTCTATGGTTGGTACTGGGATTAAAGGTGTATGTCACCACACTTGACTCTGTTCCCTAGTGTGTCCTTGAACACACAGAGATCCTGCTTGCTAAGTAATAAGATTAAGGGTGTGTGCTACCCTGCCTGACTTCTCTGTTTACTTAAAATGACTTGCTATTTCCTCTGATCTCCAGGCAAACTTTATTTATTAAAGCACAAATAAAATATCACCACACTATCCCCTTGAAGCATTGTCTTTTTTTAATTCAGTTAATAGTCAGGAATTGTCTATCTCCTAAATGTAAGTCACTCAACAAAGCTTGTGATGATTAGGAAAGATTCTCTTAGGAAATTCTCTTAGTCTTAGGAAACTGAGACTCCAGGAAAAAAAAAAAGATTTTCAGTATATATGACATCATCTGGGGAAGTTTGCAAACCTCAATGTCACTCCTAAAGGCTCTGGCTCTATAGCACAAGCATTTTCAATGAAATTCACATCTGGCTGTTAGATACAGGGTAAATTTGACTTATAGATAGATAATTGAAAGTGGCAAGAGCAGTGACAGGCATGTGAACAAGGTGGAGTGTCATCAACAAAGCTTACCAGAAGGGGACTCCTCAGTGAATTCTTGAACATCAGGTAGAAATTGCCCCAGCAGGTGCAGAGAAAGGGCTCACAGCAGCTGAAGAAGTGGAGTACCAGCCTTGCACCGAGGTCAGAGAGAGAGCAGGCCACACAAGGAACACACAACAGTTGCTACTGGTGGAGCCCAGAGAAATCACAAAGAGGAATGAGGACTAGGTAGTCCTTGTTGAATGAAACAGCTAGCTTTAAGATCTACTGATTCTCTGTCCCACAAGCTCATCCTTTCTTCCTGAGAAATACCATAGGCAGGGTTTCTAAGACCGATTTGGCTGCCCTTAGGCTACTGTGATGTGCCCTCCTTCTTTTGTTCCAACCTCATGTTCCCCACCTAAAAGCACTCTTCATGCACCATAGGCTCTTCTTGGAAAAGAGTAGTCAATCTGTAAGTGTTTGTTATGAAATTCACTCCCCAGCAGTTGCTTGGCAAGAGGAGGGTGTCCCAGAGATGCCAGTAGAGATGTACCCTAAAGATTTACCTTTAGCACCCCCAGTAAGAGCACAGAGAAAAAGAGCCCATGTCTGCTTTGGACATTATGATAGCTTCAATATGGTTGCTAGGCAATTGTCAGGGAACAGGAGGAAATAAAGAGAGTACAAAAGGTTAAAGCCAGGTTTTGAAGTTTCTTAAATGTTGCGCAGAAGAGTGTAGACCTCACTCTGACGAAAAAAGTGTCCTTTGTTATTTTGGCAAGTGTCTTTTGAACAGTTTCTATGCGTGAGTTTGTACTGGGAGCTGAAGCAGCAATGCTGGTTTCTGACTTCTTAGAGCATGAAGTCAGGAAGGCAAGAGAGTCAGCATACCAGTAAACTAGACTAAGAGCTGCCAGCCCACAGGATTTCCACAGTCAGCCACCTTGATGACAGATGGAAACACCACCTTTGCACCACCATCCTCCCTCTAAATGTCCTTGTCCTGTGTTCAGTTCGTGGGGAATTAAAAATGCCCAGCGAACTGAATAAGATACAATGTAGATGAATGTCTAAGCGGTCTTATTAAATAAAAAAACTTAGAACCAAATATACGGGCGAAAGCCTTAGAGATCAGGGAAATAGGAATAGCCACCAGCTAATCTCACCGCATCACACAGCAGCTTCCAAAGTGAGCTACTTCCTGTCTACTGGTGCCTTTATTGCCTTGCTGTTCTGCCCTCTCATTGGCTCTTCGCCCAGCTACCTCACTTCCTTGTCACTGCCTGTCTGTACAGACCTCCAGGTCTCTATGGTTATAAAGTGATCGAATTAAAGGCATGTGTCACCATGCTTGGCTCTGTCCCCTAGTACGGCCTTGAACACACAGAGACCCTGCCTGCCAAGTGATCAGATTAAGGGCGTGTGCTACCACTGCCTGACTTTTGTGTTTACTTAAAATGGCTTGCTATTTCCTCTGATCTCCAGGCAAACTTTATTTATTAACATACAAATAAAATATCACCACATTTCAGCATGAATAAAATATCACCACAATACAATATAAAAGGAGGTCAGAGTGAGGGATGTCACAGTATGTATATGGACAAACCATAATTGCAGATGAACAGGAAATACTGTTGACAAGAGGGCTTTACCACTCAGTACGGAGGAAGAACTGGAGTGCTTGGGCTTTGCTGTGCTCTGGATTACTCATTATGAAGATACAGACTATCCAGCCCAGGGCCCGAAGTACTCTACATTGAGACTGGCTGTTCTTCAGCCTTATACTTGAAACAGTGACTTCACATCTTAATAGAAAAGTACACCAAACAAATGCAAGCAACGTGCCAGAAAGCAAACCCACAAAAAAAAAATAATAATCATTTTCCTTCTCATTGCCTTCTGAAAGCTCATTATATCTGAACCCACTAAGCAGGACTTCATAGACTGCATTTGTCTAGTTTGTAATTAAAGCACTAGTTTTCCCTAGTCTGAGTCAAAGGGGGGGAGCACAAATTGGTCTTGAAATGGCATTCTTTTTAAATTAGTTATAAAATTTGCATTGCAACCTAGTCCCCATTAATAGAGTGTATACTTTAAATTTGTGTTATTCCAACTTAATTAGGTCTTGATACTTTTTTTAAAAAAAAGTAATCAGGAAGGCAAAGGAAGAAAAACTGTACAATGTCTATGTTCAGAGACTGCCTAATGATCCCACTGCAACTTTCACACTGAAAGATCTCCAGCACTCTGAAGTCCCTACCACTGAGGCTTGGGCACTGGAGAGCACAGCTGCAGGAATGTCTTCCTGTCTTTTTCAGATGGACAGTTTGTGAGTTGTGGCTTTCTTTGATCTTTCATTTTTCTCTAAGACATATTGATGGGTACCTGTAAGATTCAATGCAATGTCTCTATATATACATATAGTCATATTGATCAAATTTGGTCTTCCTTTATCTACACACCACAGCCTTCCCAGCCTCTGTCAATCACTACTTTACAATTAGATGGACTTCTCTTGGCTTCTCAGTGTATCTCACATATGATATACCCTACTGACTTTTCTGTGTTTGACTTGTTTTATCTATAGTCATGTCTGACTCCTACCAGTTTTGTTGAGAATAACAGGATTTCATTCTTCTTAATAGCTGTTTAGCATTCCATTGCATACAAACATATGTATGTCACCCATTTACCTCTTTAACTACTAATGGGGACCTAGACTGACTTCATTTCTTAGCCATTGTGTGTTGCCAATTCTATTAAATGATGGAGGATAGCAATACAAAGCTGTCACATGACTTTTCCTGCAGAGATATGAACACATGTCTATTCTCCCCAAATAGGGGATCAATGACAGACCAAAGGAATAATTCTACCCATCTAGCTTGTCAAACCACTGAGGTTACTGGAAATACTTATAGGAATACAGGTGAGTCTCAAGCAGTTTTATTACTAAAAGCACTACCCAACCATAGTCGATAACTCACAAGCACTGCATCTCTGGGGCTCCCTGCATGACTTTCAAGTAGTTCCACCGAAGATTCTGCCATAGATTTGCCAAGACAGACTCAGGTGGAACTTTTTCTTTGCTCCCTAGCTGAGATGAACAAACATTTCTTCATGTCTCTTCAAGAAGAGTCACACAATGAAAGATCCAAAAATGACAGAGTATCCAAACCAACACTTAACAAACAAGATGCATGAAAGGGGTAAGAGCATTACCAACAGAAGAGAAGTAAGGGAACTGTTGAGCTTGGAAGCAACCAGGGATCTTCCACCTTACTGCTTTGTCACCCTTAGCACATAGTTTCTACTTCAGAGCCCAAGATGAACAGACTACCATTTAAAAACCTCCCTGCAATCACACATTCCTTACTCAGCATTTACCAGAACATAATGCTTTGTTATGCCAGGCTTCATGGGGAAAAATGAAGTTTTATTCAGAAAACATCCACATTTGACTAAATGTTCTGGTCATACATGATTGCAAATTTAGTACAAGAATAAAGAGTCAGGGCCAATTATCAGAGCCACTGAGGGCAAGGAATGGGCTACAACTTGTCATCTCAAGCAGATCATCAATTGTAGGGCCCTTGGAGCAAGCAACTTGAGCATCACCTTGGTACACAAAACCTTGGTGCATGAAGAATGTACTAACTGCATTTCTCAGGAGTTATGCTCTCCATTCCCTTGATCCCTTTCTGTTCTTATTTGTAAAATGATGATATTGTGTGAGAAATGCTTTAACCTTAGAGAAAAGATATTCTAGACCCCTTCTCCTCCAGATGAGCCAGTTCAAGCTTTCCTTATCCATAGAGAAATGCTTTTAACCATTTCATACTAATTTCCCAAAACATTTTGATTGGATTAAGAAGAATGCCTTGTTCATTCCCGGTCCTTCAAATGGTGTTGATGGACTGTGGGTAGGTAAAAAAAAGGAAGACAGAACCACTGTCCATGGTGAGACCCCAAGGCATGTGTTGAGAGCAAAGCCAATCATGGCTGAAACCCAGACTTTGATCTACCCAGCTTGGTTGCCCATTTACCCTCAGAGGCAACCCTCTCAGAGGAAACCACCGCTGTATCCTTAAAAACTCCTCTTTAAAAACAAATTCTTGCATGAGGAGGGGACAATCAAATGCAAAAGCAATCTTATCTGTTAATGTTACAAGGGAAAAGTTGGGATCTAACACTGTTTTGTTCACACCTGAGAAATGCAAGGTTCTGGGAGACACAAGAAATTCAGTTAAGTCTATAAAAGCAGTAACTTTGCATGAATAGCACATTCCTGAACAGGTGGGTCCTTCCTGAATCTCTCACTAGTATAGGAAGCCTGACTCCATCAAAGATGTTGTACATGCAAATGGGTACAGGTGAAAAGCTGAAGTCATACACTGAACTACTAAGCTTCATACATCCATACGAAAATGAGTCAATTGTCATCTTAAAAATCTCAGGATCCTCTAGAAACAATTAGGAAACTCGCCCAGTAGCTCTCACAGGAAGTTTAAAAGTTGGGTTTTTTTGTTGTTGTTGTTTTTGTTGTTTTTAATTAAGACTATTGCAACCACACAAAGAAACAAACTACCATAGAGAGGTCATAAGAAACAAAGAATAGGAGAATTAATGTCAACACAAAATCCAAATCAATTTTAGAAACCTAAAAATGTTAAGTAGATATATTTAAAAGATAAATAAGATTAAAGTGTAAACAAAGATAATACTATATTCTAGGAAGCAATGGTAAAATTGAAAAGGTCAAAAATAAAATTTTCACTAATAATTACTTAAGTTTAAAGAGGTAAATTTAATAAAAATTAGATAGAGTTAAAAGACATCACAACTTAATCTTCATGCTAGAACTTAGGAAAATACCATGGATGGTAGAGAGAAGTGAGCAGCACAAAGTGAGAGAAGCGGAGATCAAGAAAGTCCAACATACATATAAGATAGTGGCTCTCAACCTTCCTAATGCTGTAAGGCATTAGTACGGTTACTCATGTTGTGGTGACCCCCATCCATAAAATTATCTTTGTTGATATTTCATAACTGCACTTTTTCTACTGTTATGAATCATAATGTAAATATCTGTGTTCTCCAACGGCCTTAGGTGACCACTGTGAAAGGACCATTCGAACCCCAAAGGGGATGTGACCCACAGATTGAGAACTGTGGATCTCGGAAGAATTTAATAAAGAGAGAGTGAATTGAGGAGCTTATATTTGAAGAAGCCTGAATGCAGGGGATTTTAGCATTGAAAAAAAAGTAGGAATCCCCTATATGATGGATGAAAATTCTTAGCAATTCAAGTACAAAGAAATTTTAATATTGCCATGAAAAAATTCCTCATAGAGAACCAAAGACAAATGAGGAAAAAACACTCAGACTAATTCCAGGAAGAACAAATGGACTGTCGCTGAGCTTCATGCCATCAGTCATAGATGCCAGAAAACAACGAAATATTATCATTGAAAAATTGAGGAAAGTAACTGTCAACTTGGAATTCTAGAGCCAAATAAATAAATTATCATTCAAAAGTAAGAGCAACATTAAGATATTTTTCGATCAATTTTCATAAGCTCTCACTCAAAAGTGCTACATTAAAAAATGTCTTGCAGAAAAAAGATGTCAAGGCCAAATGAAAGAATAATCACAAATAAACAAATAAAACCACTAATTCTCTTAATCAGAATGACTCTTGTAATACATACCACATATGTTCTGTCTGCAGTGCTATGAAATAAAATTATTCAGCTATGACATGAGCCATGAGATCTCCCAGTATGAAGATCTTTCATGTTGAAATGTCTTTTAACCATTAAGTTAAATTTATTCTATTTAAGCCTAACTGTTTACTAGTGACAACTTGAATTTAGACATTTTTTCCATTTTCTCATCTTGAGAAAGAGATTTTAATCTTGGCTTAGATTTGTTGACCTAGAAGTGTTTCTTTCTTTTTTTTCTTTGTCTTTCAAAATTACATTCTCAGAATCTCCGTTTTCCATATCAGACAATGATATTTTTACTACTAATTGTAAAATAAAAATTGTGATGGTATCAATTTCAACTGGTTTAAACACAATGCAGAACTTACATAGCAGATTGTGTTATAAGGAAAGACAAGAGTTGTTGGTCAACATTAGACTGCAAGTAAGTCTACTGTGGCTAAAAGCAGCCACAAATTAGTCATGATGAGTGGTGTTTCACTTCAAAACTAGGAAAGGGAAACAGAGTTGGAGAACACTAAGTCTTTCTAGCAGATGATGGAAGGAGGATGACAATCAAGCAATAAAAATATTAGACGAGGATTACAGGGATAGATCAGTTGTTAAGAAAGCTTGCTGCTTTTGAAGAATACCTGTGTTTGGTTTCTAACATCCACATTAGGTAGCTCACAACTGCTTGTAACTGGTTCCATATCTGAGTCCCTCTTCTGGATCCCACAGGCACTGCACACATATGATGCCTATATACACACACAATAAATAGATAGATAGATAGATAGATAGATAGATAGATAGATAGATATTGCTTAAATGCTTAAAAAACATTAAATAGAAAATTCAAAATAAAGTGCAGAAATAGCTCTAAAAACTTGAGTAATAACAAAAATTGTATCACCAGAATTATTTTAAATATTTTGTTTATACCTCGCATCCTTAAATTAAAAATAAGTAAATAATAATCTGTAAAGCAGTATGCATATATCAGGGAACAGAAGAGATCAGTTTACATGACTATGGAATCGAACCTTAGCAGAGTGAAGCAATGGTAAAGAAATACACAAATACATAATATTCAGTATAAATAAGTATTTAGTGGGTTGAGTAGGGTCCCTACATAATTTTCATCTACCCAGAAACTCATAGTGGGTTTGTTTTGAAATAGGGTCTCCATACAATGCAACTAAGGTGTGATGCCAAGTACCACAAATGACTCCTAGTAACCTCCTGAAGCTGAAGATAGAGGAATTCATTCTTCCACAGAGCTTTTCTAGGGAAATTAGCTCTGACAGCAACTTGATTTTGGACTTAGAACCTAGAGAATAGTGAGAAAATAAATTCCTTTATTTAACAGACTTGGTTGTGATTGGGAAACAAAGAAAATGTCTTTTTGAAAAACAGAGCCTCAGAAAGGTATAGTGAGAAACTGTAGAGTCCTTACAGTAGATAGAAACTTATCGATGGCTTGTCACATAGGCAGGAACATTACACGATATTTGGAACCCTGGACAGTGAAGGAAAGGATGACCAAGTGAAAGACCTGTGGGTAAACATTTCTGGAATGTTCTATAAGCAACATTTAGGTTACTGGGAGTGATTGGACACAGCAAGAAAAAGATCAGTGGGAAACAGCCATCTAAGAGCTAGCCAGGGCATGTATTTAGAATTTGTAATCCATGGTAAGAATTTTGGATTTTGTATGTATGGTTGGGAGCTCTCCACAAGTTTCACTGTGTACAGTTCATTAAGCATATTTAATAAAATATATGTGAAGGTTTTAAGTAAGAGAATGAATATACAGTAAGAAAATATTATTCAAATGATATTCGGCACAGATGCATTAATACTTATCAAAAAATACAAAATAAATAAAGAACCGAGGAAATTATGATAAAGGGCCAATTCATCAAGATCAGAAAACAATTTTAAATCTCTATCCATCAAACCATTTAGCCACAAAATAAATTTGAAAGAGAAAAAAGGAGCAATAACAATAAACGATAAATGCAGACAGCAGAAGATTTTGGAATTTTTCTCTCAGAAACCCAATATATCAAAAATATAAAAATTGAATACTGATTTTTAAATAAGCCAGTTAACTACGTTAATCTTGAGTGAGTGTGTGTATGTAAGTTAAATCAATCAATAAGCCCTATATCCAAGGCACAGAGACAAGCTTTCTTTACCCCCATATATATCATTAGCATATATTAACTGTAACAAACAATGAGTTTCACCATCGTGTTTTCTTCCATGATGACTAGCTACTTTGATAATATTCACCCTGCTCATTACCATTTCTAACTCCCTGAACTCCATCCTCTTCTCTAATACCCCTGCTTCTGCCTTCATGTATTTTGTTTTCTTTATGGACTCTATATATGAGGAAAAACCTCTAATAATTTATCTTTCTGAGTCTGGTTTGTTTTGCCTAACTCGATGACCTCCAGATTCATCTATTTCCTTCCAAACTACATGATTTTATTTTTCTTTATGGCTGAATATTGCCACATTCTCTTTATTCATCCATCTGTTGGGGGGTGCCTAGGCGGATCACATAGCTATCATAAATAGCAGCACAATAAACACAATTGTCTATAGATTTCTCTGATGCATTCATTTTAATTTCTTGGGGTATGGAACAAGGCAACATTGCTGGATCCTAGGGTCCTTTTTGTTTTGGTTTTCTAAGGCACAACCATACTTATTTTTCATAGCAGTGAGATTAATTTACATTCTCACCAAGAAAGTATTAGGATTCATCTCCCTATTGCCCAACACATCCTCACCATGTTTTGTTTCCTTGATCACACTTCTGACTAGGCATCTCAAAGTAGTTTTGATTTGCATCTCCATTATGGTTAATGATGCTGGACAATTTTGTGTATTCATGGGCCATTGGTATTTCTGTTAGTCATAGAGCAAAAAGTTAGCAACATAATACCATGTAATAAATTTGTTCCCTGGGTGATAATCAAGATGGACTGAAGACTTAAGGAGTCCCAGATATCTGTGTGTCTTGTATTCCTCAATTCATTATGACCTCAACAGTGTATTCATTTCAAAATATGTAAGCATGAGGAATAAGACATGTAAACAACTAATCAAGGGTGTATGCCATTGTTAGTTTGGTTTCTTATTGGCTTATTAAAGAGTAGATTATTTATCAATGTAACTGATGTATATTAAATTCTAAACATGGGCAAGGCTCCTGTTTATAACGAGAATATATAAGTAGAATGATTATAAGCAAATCTGAGGAACTACAGTGCCTGAGTCTGATTTTGAATCTATATATCTAATGAGCAATTATTAACTTCTCTCTTACTTAGCTCCCTACTCTGTGAAATGGATTTAATAGTGCCTACCTCAGAAATTTATCATGGAAACATAAATGAATAAATACATGTGATGCATTATAAACCACATAGGACCCATGATGATCACTTGCCCAGGATCAAGCGACTTTATTTTAACAGATATACATATTTCCCGGACTCCATGGCCCACTTTATTTCTGTCTACTTTTGCCTGTTTCCAAATAACATTCATCTCAATGCCTCTTCTTACCTTGCTGAGTCTCATGTTCTCTAAGTTACCCTTGGTAAGATTGCTAACATTCTGCTAAACCTTCACCATCCACTGTGGTTGATCTATCATTCCTACCTGTTTTGTTTCCTTAAACTAGCTCTCCAGCCAGAATCATTTTAGTTATTTGGGGTTCACACACTTCACATGAAGGACATCTGCTGACTGGTCCTCCCTGTTTTGCCCTCAATCCCACTAGCCCCTTCTAGTTATTTATCATTATGCATACCAGCTACTTCAGAACTCTTGTAACAAGCCTCCAAGGCCTTCAGCTTGTTCCTTGCCAAGTTATCTTAGTTCAAATTGACCTTAAGCTATTTCCCAACTCTTGATAATATTAGTTTATCTAATAATTTATTTAAATATGTATCTGATGTATTACTCAATAGATGTAGGAAAATCATCTTAGTAAAATATAAACTAATGCTGTCACTTTCCTATTTCCAAATATGTCAGTCATTCTCAGTTGCTACCAGGTTAGACCGAGTTCTTTAGAATGGGGTTGGAGACTCCCCAGCAGGATGCTAAAATTCCAACAGAACCCCTTGGAGTTCTTTTGTAAGGCACATTTTTATGTATTATTTGAGAATTTTATACATGTATACAATGTAGTTGGATCACATCTACCCCCCCCCCAACTCCTCCTGAATCTCCACATCACCTTCCCAACTTTGTGTCTCTTCTTTTTCTTTTAACCCACTGAATCTGACTAAGACTGTACACATAGCAGTGTGGGGCCACCCACTGGGGTATGGCCGTGATCTACCATGAACCACACCTCTAAAAATAACTGACTCTCCTTCACCTATCATTCTTCACCTGCCAATATTCTCTCAGTTAGAACATGCTACTATCTGTGTGCTAAGTACAGATGGCATGAAGCTGTCTCCTAAATACCTATCTCTTTACCCATACAGTAATACAGTCTCAGTCCTGGTCAGAGAAGCTCCTTGTTGCAGGGGACACCAGTTAATAAAGACATCATACCTAGTTGAAGGGAAAGAGGGTAAGTGCCTGTGAAGTGCTCAGCCCTTAGAGTTCTTTAAGGGGAGCATTCTGTTTTATGTTTCCATGCCTTTGCAGAAGTTCTCCCTCTGCTTGAAATAGTTTTCCTTCCTCTTTGTATGTCTGGAGAACACCAGCCTACAGACAGAACAATACAAATGCTGAATCTGGGTGTCATGGATCAACCTACCTGACCCAGTAACTTGTGCCTTCCTTTGGTGTAATATCTGGTTTACATAGAATACGGAAGACATATAATATCTATTGAATTTGTATTTTTAATAGTTTTTATAATAGGGTCTTAAAGCCAAAAAATAATTTGCCAGACTCACAATGGCATGATGAGGAAATAACTACTTATACTGTAGAGGTCTAGCTGGTGGACCACACACTATTGTTTCAAGTCCAAATACCACTGACTCTGAGTTGGATATTTGCGTTTACTTCTGTCACATATCACCATAGTTTAGAGAAAAAGAAATACCCAAGCAGGATTTTATTGCACTTTAATTGGGGAATCATTGAGCAAATCAAAATTGTGGGTTAGCTTTTCTTATTTGTGGCTGTAGATATGGAAACATTAAAGGGTATTTTTAATAAAGAGAATAAAGTAGTAAAAAAAAAAAAAAGATCCCCACTTAGTGTTTGAAGTGATGAAAAACTTGAATAGCTATGTGTTCATAAAACACAAGATAATTATTCTCATTTAATGCATACCAATTTCATTTTTCCAAAATAAATAAACCCAAATGTTCAGACACCAAAGATCTATACATCTGTATGATGCAAGATAAAGGAATCAGAATTGGGGCAAACTAGTGTGTTATTAGGAGGAGGACAACATATTAAAAGAGACTGTCACTGCTTCTAGGCCACTAGTAGATATCACACATCACACAACACATGGTGGCTAGATAGGTCAATCCTGCTCAAATGGTCATTATACCTGATGCTTCAGAGAACATAAAGAAGTTTTATATGTAAAACTGTAAATGGAGGATAATAAAGTAGTCAGGAAAATGAAGAACATGTCATGTACATTTGATCACAATGAGTATTGCTCCTGTAGTATACTTTGATGGTCAAGGATGCTTGTTGCATGTGTGGTGGCATCAATTAAATCAAGTATTTAAACCACATAAGAAAATTATGGATAAGAAAAGAACTATTAACTGCTAATGGAGAGGGATGTTAGATGTTTGGTGATAAAGACAGAAAATATAATTGTATATCATTTTAATATTTTGAATTTTTGTCATAGCCATGCATTATATTATTAATTTTAAAAAATAGTGATGTTCTTTACCTAGTATAGATGAAGATTAGAATATAGATTCAAGTTTTTGCGCTAATGAAAAAAAAATTGACACCCAAAAAAGAATGTTGCCAAGAATTAGAATTCAGCCTCAGGGAGGTTTTTGTCTGAGAGGAAGGTTAAACAATGATTAATATTGAAATGATTGATCATCTGCCTCTGGCTACTTCCCCAAGCCCCATTCCATCCTCAGATATCAGGCAGGCAAGGCTCTGTCTCCCAAGCTCTTAGTCTTGAAATCAATTTGCCCACAGATTCATTCGATTTAAAAATGGTTACCCAGATCTACTTTGCAAGTGTTCATTAAATCCAGTTCCTATGTATCTGGAGGTCTATTGAATTCTATATAGCATAGTTGACTTTAAGTGTCAACTATCCTATACCACTCAATAAGTTTTTGTTGAATGACAGATGCTAAAACCACTGAGCATCTTCTATTAGGAGAGGCTCTATGTGGGGGTTAAGTATGTGCACTTGCTTGACCGACTAAAGGGATGATATCTATGCTAGATCGCAGTATTCTGGGTGTACCTTTGGAAATATCTCTGAAAGAGATCTATAGTGGTATTTTATTTGTGCTGAAATGTGATTTTATTTGTATGTTAATAAATAAAGTTGCCTAGGGGTCAGAGCTATTAGCAAGCCATAGGGAAAGCCAGGGCGGTGGTGGTGCACGCCTTTAATCCCAGCACTTGGTAAGCAGAACTAGGTAGATCTCTGTGGGTTCAAGGATACAGCCAGAGTTGGAGACACACGCCCTTAATCTCAATACCAACCATAGAAGACCTGGAGTGACCACAGACAGGCAGTGACGAGACAGTCATGTGATTGGGTTTACAACCAATGAGAAGGCAGAACAGAACTCTATTTAAAGACAATGCACAGGAAGTAGTTCCTTTTCGGAGAGGTCTCTTGGTGGAAGAGGCTGGCTGGCGGCAGGTGGTAAGGCTCTTAGCTCTGACCTCTTGGGCTTTTATCTTTACATTGGCTCTGTGTCTCTTATTTAATAAGACGGTTGGTTACATCTACAGAGATCAGCATCTGAGTCAGTACAACAAGTAAAACATCACCCCGAACAATGAAGGCAGGCATTATCTCTTCCACTGGGGTCCTGAGTAGAACACATAGAAGAAGAAATGAGAAAATCTTTGTTTGACCTGAGACATCTATTTCTCCTATCCATGGATGTCAGCGACCTCACTTTTTAGGCCTTTGGACTCTGCCTAAATTCTACCCCTTGCTTTACTAGGTCTTCAATTTACAGATGGCAGATCATGGGACTTCTAATTGGTTTTAGTTCTCTAGAGAGCCCTGACTAATATACTCGATTATTGCTCTCAATTAATAATATGAAATGGAAGTTTAGGGAATTTACAGGCAGAGTCAAGTTCCCATAGTGATCACAGAAGGCATGACCCAGACCCAATCTGTCAGACTTCCAAGGCCAGTTCTGCCAACACCACATAACATTGCCACAATTAATTAAAGCTATCCCTCTCCTTAGCTATTATCATTTTAGAGTCATTGAATTGTGATATGTGGAAATGGTGCAAGTGTCCACACAATCAGTTTGTTGTTGTTGTTTTTCACACCCCAAGTGTCTGATCATTGCTTGTAGACATAGCTGGAGCCCTGACCTTTCACCCATCTACCCCTGTTCCTTGTAGCATCCCAGTGTATAATATTCAGACTGCCTTAGGGGAGGTCTCCTCCCTGTCTCTTTCTGAGCTTTCCTATTTTACATCCTTTGAGTTCAAATGTTGAAGAGAACAACTCTGGGAACAAGGCTAATACATATATTTCTTCCTCTCTCTGCTGTGTCCCTGAAAATAAGAACTCTCACCCCAAGTCTGTCTTGGTCTGCAGCCAGATGAGGTCCTTTTCTGTTTCTGCCCCCACAAAGGCACTTAAAGTTTGTTTCTGGGCCCAAGCTGTGTCATATTCCCCTTGGACTGGAGCCTTGATTTATTTTTTCCCTTTTGCTGTAAGAGTGACACCCTCCCAGAGCTACAGATCTTGGGTGTCACATTAATTAAATTTTAATATGTGTTATTATGATCACTATTATTGTCATTACTGTTTTTAATAATGTTCTTTTTGGCAGTTTTTGGAAGCCTCTCCAGCAGTGACATTTGGCTCCAGGGATAATGGATCCTTTTGTAGACAGGCTTGTAGACACCATGCCTGCTGTTTTTCTTGCAGAGAGAGCTTTTTTTCTGATATTGGGAAGCTGTAGGAGCTGGGAAAGTCCATGAGCCTCGGTTGTACTTTCCAAAGTGAACCAAACCCTTTGGGTGGCCAAGATTCAAAGATAGTGCCATAGTCATTGGTGAAAATTGTGAACCCCCACAGCTATTGATTCATTCATTATTTAAGTGCAAGTTTGTTGCTCACTGGCACATCATTTTCTTTTTTATAAAATGTTGGTTAAGAGCTATGACAAATGAGGACAGTATATTGAACTGCATTGGCTTCTTCCTGTCATCACATGTAAGGGACAATAGATGTAAAAGACAGATACATGAGTGGTGGGGCTGTGATTTTCAGGTGTTAGAGACCATTTCCAATTGCAAAGAGACATTTCAACATGTGCATGAGCCCAGAGTGTGAAAATGAGAAGCGATTCTAGCCTTGGTTCCACTGCAGGGGTCTGTGCCTGTGGCCATCTGATAAGAGCTGGCAGGGTGAAATAGTAGTGAGAAGATACAAAGAGAATCATATGTAGGAATCCTACAAGCTATTGATCTCATGTCATTCACAGTGGTGCAGGGACAGCAAGGCTGAACATGTATGAAGTTCTATGCTGTGGATATCACTCTATATGCTATAAATTTGTTGCTCTGATTTGGTTGATAAATAAAACACTAATTGGCAGTAGCCAGGCAGGAAGTATAGTATAGGCAGGACAAGCAGAAAGGATAATTCTGGGAACAGGAAGGGTGAATCAGGAGATGCTGCCAGCTGACGCTGCCATGAGTAGCAAGATGTAAAGTACCGGTAAGCCACAAGCCACATGGCAACTTATAAATTAATAGAAATGTGTTAATTTAAGATATAAGAACTAGATAGCAAGAAGCCTGCCACAGTCATGCAGTTTATAAGTAATATAAGCCTCTGTGTGTTTACTTGGGTCTGAGCAGCTGCAGGAGCCCTGTGGACATAGGAAAACTCCAGCTACAGTTCTACTTGTAAGAAAAAGCATGGTTGTAATTTGGAGATGTGAGATACCACTAACAACTATAGGCATTGGGGAATATTTACTGAAGTAGACAGAACTGGATCAGAAATATGACAATCCAGCTGTGGAGCTAGAGTTGGATCTCACTAAGATTGGATTGGAACATACCACTTTAAACCATTGGAAACTGATGCAAATGATCATACCTTGAGAGACTCCAGAACATCAAGCCAGAAAGATCAATCAGAGAAAGAGAACAGCTGAAAGGCACTTTTGCAATCAAGGTGTTGTCTAGACTGAGAAGATCCATGTATATTGATGGACAGACTCCAGGACACCTGGGAAAGGAGAACATATTTCTAAGTGGAAGAGTGAAAACTAGGAAACTGTCTGGTCAGCAGAAAGTAACTCAGTCCCTTCCATCAGGTGCTGAGGTCTCTGATGTCATTAAGGATGGAGCCAAGGCCACAAGGTTTTTGGCAGACAGCATCAAGGCAAGAATCTAGCTAAACTGATTTTATTGTTTCAACTTTTTATATATTCCTTGTTTTTAACAAATACTACTTGCTTGGCCCAAAATAACCTGGCTTTTCCAACCCTGAGGGTCTGAGGAAAACAGCAGCTATAGAAGAAATCTCTGAAGTCCCATATGCAAATAACCACATTTTTCATGAGCCTGAGGGTTCTTGGAATAAATTCCCAATAGTTAAATATACCTACAGAAAGTAACAAAATAGAAAACTGTTTTTTTTCTTTGCATGTTGAACCTCATTTGTAAAGAACAAATATAGGTAAACATCTTTTACTTCAGCTCACTGTTAAGTTATTGTGGAATTTAAAGTCAAAATGGTTCTCTGCTATTTTTCTGTTAACTGAAAATCCTGAGAAGTCCATCTGGTATACCCCAATGCTGCTATATTTGCATTCATTCTGTGTATGCTTCCTGTGTCCAGTACACAAACTCTTCCAAAGCAATTTGGTGCATATTACCTATTTGGACCACCCCATGGCTAGGCAGAAGTCTCT
>CABHPR010146855.1:0-16223 GCA_902168415.1 Peromyscus melanophrys
TCAGGCCCAGGGCTCTCTCCAGAGGTGACAGTGCTGGGATGCTTGGAAGTGTTAGCAGTGGAGACGCTCCCACCCGTTTTTGCTGCTTGTTTCTCGCTGTCTTATACAGCATAATTGGAGTTGGTTTCTCGATCTGTTTTCCCTCCTAAAGCTGTAGTTGCTGGAGTAAGACCCCTTAACTCTAATGTCCGACCTGATGCTTAGGCCCAAGATACACGTTTGTGGACTATGTGAATGATGCACTGGGCTCTCGGGACCCAGCTTGAGAAGGCAGACTTAGCCGCTGGTGCCAACAGCGGGAAAAGCCCCGCGCAGACTCAAAGGAAAGGAAAGACCACAGTGAGTGGCATACTCGGGACCAGGGGAGCCAGGAGCAGCAGATCGAATGACTCTTTCCACCTCACCACACTTGTCTGGCCGGATCCACAGGAGCCATGTAACTCCTCACTAAGGTGGATGTTCCAATCCTGGGAACTTGGCTTCTTAGCTTGGGAGAAGGTGAAGTCCTGTCTCAGGGTAACAGGCCTTATCCTCTGTGTCCAGTGAGTAGTGGCCCAGGATTCCGGATTGGAGCTCAAGAACATGGTCTCCATGTGACTATAAGGCTTAAGGTGACAGAGATTTATTGAAATTAAATGTCCTATCATTTTGCACTTTTTTCTGTTAGTCTAAATTCATTCAGGGACATTCTTTTTTCCTTGATATTGCCAATTCAGGTGCAATTGTGCAGCCATCAGATGTTAATATCATCTGTGGTGGTATTATGTTCCCCAAAATATTGTGCACGCTAATAAGCTTATCTGGGGTCAGAGACGGAACAGCCACAATGTTAAACATGAGGATAGGCAGTGGTAGCACACACCTTTAATCCTAGCTTTCCAGAGACAGAAATCCCTCTGGATCTCTGTGAGTTCAAGGCCACATTGGAAATGACCAGGCATGGTGACACACGCCTTCAATCCCAGGGAGTGGTGGTAGAAAGCAGAAAGGTATATAAGGTGTGAGGACCAGAAACTAGAAGCATTTGGCCTGGAAAAGCATTAGGCTAGTTAAGCATTCAGGCTTTTGAGCAGCAATTCAGCTGAGACACATTCTGGATGAAGACTCAGAGGCCTCAAATCTGAGGAAACAAGACCAGCTGGTGTTGGATCCGGCAAGGTGAGGAAGCTGTGGCTTGATCTGTCTCTCTGACCTTCCAGTGTTCGCCCCAATACCTGGCTCAGGTTTGATTTTATTAATAAGAACTTTTAAGACTCATGCTACAATCATCACTTCGTTCAGGTAATATTTGCTTTTTGTCAAAGAACAAAAGAGTGAAAATACTTTGGCTTACTGATGGAAATAGTCACCCTTGGTCATTCCAGAATTTCCTGGGCACCTTCTCCTATGCAAAGACTGATTGTCACAGAGAAACAATTAAGAAATTATTTACTGGCTTAAAAAGAGCCTGCATGCAAAAATCCCAGCTCATAATTAAATGCTACCTTAGAAATACAAATGCCCTGGCCCTTTCAGTCAAGGAAAGAATTTACCTAACACACTGAGAGTCAAGCTAGTAATAATGGCTCTCATTTTAGTGGAGACTTGTACTTTGGAAGTGAGAACAATTTCAAGGGTTAGGGGTAGAGACAGGGATCTACCATGTCTCTGCTGTGAGATCTTTTGCTGATCTAGACTACAAAGCTTAGTGTTTGAAAGTGTTGAAGGGTGCATGCAAACCAGCCCTCCTGACTTCCGGCTCACACCAAACGAACCACTAATCTTTTTGCACTTGCTTTTCTCTTCTGTGAAGCTATGAGAACAGCACCCTCCATTTTAAGGTTATTAGTCATCAAAGCTGTCAGTGTATGGGAAAGTCTTATCTGTATTTCCCACGCCTTAGTTTCCTGTGTCAAAAGTGGAAATAACAATTCTGACCTCATGGGTTTGTTGTCACGATGAAATGAAGCTGTTTATGTTAAGTGCCTAGCACATAACACTGTTAATAATTCCCTTCCTACTTTGTTAAGAAAATCAAAGCATTTTTCTCAGTTTAAAGCAGTCAGTAACACACACACACACACACACACACACACACACACACACACACACACACACACGCTAGATCACGGATTGCCTTTTTAGAAACCACTATGCTAAAGTTTTAGAAATTTGTGAACTTGCCAACAAAAGCTTTGACTCAAGTTTTTCTGGACAATATATTATTCATGCCTAAGGTCTGAAAGTGAACAGGTTCCCAAAATTGATAGAGCAGTTTCCATGAACCGGAGTTCTGGGAGAGTCATAATCATGTTACCATCTCAGAACCAGCTGTCTTATCCATGTCACTAAGCTCTGCGACACTCACTTCTTCCACCCACTCTGGAGACTTGAAAGTCTGTAAGTTGTCAAGAAACTGTTGTTTTCCATTTCACTCTGAAACTCTCTCCAACAACAAATGAGAAGCCCACATGAAAGGGCATTTATAATAACAGTAATAAAACACTCATGCATTTGGAGATAAACCAGCTTTAAAATGAGTTTGGGTTATAAACTTCTTCCCTCGCATTAGCATACGTTTTGAACAGAGGCTCTTACAAAGGCAGTGAATGTCTGAGTGTGGGCAGTAGTAATTTTTAAATAGAATATATATTTTGGGGGAAGCAGTTTAAATTCACAAGGAAATTAAGCGGAAGGTACATAGATTTCCTGTATTCTCACTGTCCCCACACATATACAACCCTCCTCCATTATAAGAATTCCACTCCCCCAAACAGTATATTTGTTATAGCTGATAGACACTTCATTATTGCCCATGTCCACAGCTTGCACTGGGGGTCACTCTGGGTGCTGTATTAATACATCCATGAGATTGGATACATTATAATATCATATATCCAACGTGATGCTATCCTGTGGGATTATTTTACTGCCCTAAAAGTTCTCTGCCCTCTACTTCGGCATCTCTCCACCTGCCACAACCCTGGCAACCCCACATGGGTTGCAACCTCTGTAGTTTTACCTTGTGATATCACAGGGCTGGAACTCATGGCATGCTGTCTTTCCAGATTGAATTGTTTAACTTAATGCTGTTTATTGGAGGCTTCGCTATGCTTGTTTGTGCTTGATGCTCATTTATTTCCAACACTGATTAATAGTGCATAGGTTGTCCATTCAGCTATCTGATGGCAGTTAGGCATGAAGAGTATCGGTGGTGATTGTTCTTGGTTGTCAACTTGACTATATCTGGAATGAACTACAATCCAGAAATGGAGGGCTGTAGCTGGAGTTTTCTCCAGTCCTGCCTGGCCCATGGTAAGGACAAATCTCTCTCACCCACCAGTCCCGCAGCCACTCAGACCCAACTGAGTAAACACACAGAGACTTACATTATTTAAACTGTTTGGCCTAATGGCTCAGGCTTCTTGATAAACTGTTCTTATATCTTAAATTAACCCATTTCTATTAATCTATAAGTTGCCATGTGGCTTGTGGCTTACCGGTACCTTACATCTCGCTTTTCATGGCAGCGGCTGGCAGCGTGTCTCTGACTCAGCCTTCCACTTCCCAGAATTCTCCTCTCTCCTTGTCCCACCTATACTTCCTGCCTGGCTACTGGCCAATCAGTGTTTTATTTATTAACCAATCAGAGCAACACATTTAACATACAGAACATATTACAGCACTTTTCCTTTTCTTTTTTTTTTAAAGGAAGGTTTTAACTTTTACATAGTAAATTACATATAACAAAATAATTATCAAGCAAGAATTACAGTTACAATAGTCTATTTATAATATCTAGTCTATTTGTAATTGGCAAAATTGAAGAAGATATCCTATCTTTCTTATATTTGTGAGTCTAAGGTTTTATATCTAACTTATCTTTTATCATACCTAAGGAAAATTATAACTATGTAGTCTTCAACCACATCAAAGACCCCAGAAGAATATACTATTACCTGAGAAATGGGAGAAGGATGCAAGCAACTTTCGGGAGTCTTGCAGGGTAGACAGAGACAGCTGGCAACCTGGACAGTCACCTAATGTTCCTTTGTAAAGTTGGGGCTTCTGTCTTTAGCCCACAGGCCTAGAGTCTCTCAGTCATTTTTCTCTGTGTCCTGTAGAATGTCTGGCAGTTTCCTCTGCGAAGCAGGAACCTGAAGGACCATTTTGCCAAGCAAAGTTTAGTGGTCACCTTTCTATGGGTCCTGCATGTCCAGTCGATCAAGTAGTCCAGGCAAGAACAGTTTCATGTCCAACTGGCTATTTTTGCAAAGAAGGAGATAAACTCCATATAGAGTATCTTTGATACCCATCCTCCTCTCTGAAGTAAATCATGTCTCACTGTCCAGAAAGTTTAAATTTTTAAAACATTTTAAATGCCATATTCTGTAGGTCTTTGAAGTGTTTGAAGATTACCTATCCATCTGAAATATATCTATGTATACCTAGAAAACTTAACTAACATGGCTACAAGTATGATTATCATAGATTACTAATTATTAATCTATTTCTTAATTATCCATTACAATTTTAAATGAGCTGTACAAACATAATACCTTAAACAAGAGTATAAATATACATACAGTATAACAAAATTAAGTTTAAACTTGTATCAATAAACTAAAATCCATAGCAATGTAAAACATTTTAAACAAGTTGCTCTTTAAAAGTAGGTTCATTAATCTACCCTTTCATGCTATCATATCTGTACTATCCCCTTTTCTTCTTTAGAAAGAGATCACATTTATAATCAACCTGATTTAAATAAAAATATGGGGGGTTTTGGCACACTTGTGAAAGTGTTTTTCCCCCCTTTGGTTTGAAGTGGGTGAGTCCACTTCTAGTCTTAGAAGCAGGAAGACACATACCTTTAATCTGGTTCTTAAAGCAGGAAGACACATCTTTAATCTGGAACACATTTGCTGGAAGCATGTATAAGGACACAGGATAAGGAAGATTTTGCTCTTCGCCTGCTTGCTCTCGCCTTGCTAGCAAGTCCATTCCTTCACTGGCACTAGAGCCTACTTCTTTGGGTTTTCAGCATCTACTGAAGACCAGCTGAGCCATGCAGTCATGTGGACTGAGAAACTTCCAATTCTTGAACTTTTTGTTCACAGCAGCCATTGCTAGATTAGTTGGACCATAGCCTGTAAATCATTCTAATAAATCATATATATGTGAGATTTATTATAATATGTGTAAGAGAGAATAGAACATATATCATATATAATGGAATATATCTTTTATATAAGAATAAAATATATGTATGTATGAAACAGAGAGATTCATTCTATAATTCTGCTACTTTAGAGAACTCTAACTAACACATCTTCCATGTGCAGGGTTTCATGCAGACATCACCTGTCCTTCCATCTACTCCTGTGGTAGATAGTGAGAAGCATTGTGGTGAGAGTGTGTGGACTTCTGAAGAACCCATCCTCCAACGCACCTGCACAATTTTGCAGTGTACTCTAGATTTGGGACATCCTAGCAGGCATTTGTGATGTTCATTTTGGTTCAGCTTGCACTTTCCTCCTGACACCACAAGGGGCCTCATTTTAGAAGTATCTGCCATCTGCACATATTTCTGGAAAGGTATTACTTGCTATTTTCATTCTATTTTTCTTTAACCTGGGTTGTGTTTTTTTCTTACTATTGAGTTTATCATTTGTACTTTAATTCTTGTTTCGGTCTCAAAGGGGCTAATGTCTGGGCCTGTATCCATTTGATCTAGATCAGCAGTTCTCAACCTGGGGGTTGTGATCCCTTTGGGGGGTGGAATGATCCTTTCATGGAGGTCGCATATCAGATATCCTGCACACCAGATATTTACATTATGATTCATAACAGTAGCAAAATTACAGTTATGAAGTAGCAACGAAAATAATTTTATGGTTGGGGGTCACCACAGCATGAGGAACTGTGTTAAAGGGTCCCAACACTAGGAAGGTTGGAACCCACTGCTCTAGACTATCCAGCTAGTTGCATATAACTGTCCATAATAGCTTCTCACTGTTCTTTCTGAAGTTTCCACTCTAGGGGCTCAATTTTCACTCCTGGTTTTGTTTATTTGAGTCTTACTGTTTTTGCAGAATTAGTCTAACTAATGGTTTGGTTCAGTTTACACTTTAAAAGACCAAATATACACTTTTTATATTTTCAAAACGTTTTCTGTTTATTTGATTTATTTCTTCTTTGGTCTACATGATTTTCTTTCTTCTCTTAACTTGGGGTTTGGTTTGTTCTTTTTCTAGTTTATTATAGAATGTCAGGTTGTTCGGGCTGTTTCTTTTTCACTAATCATAGGCATCATAGGCATTTGTGCTGTAACTTTTCCTTATAGAACTGGTTATTTATTTATTTATTTATTTATTTATTTATTTATTTATTTATTTATTTGCTGTAGCTTTTAGCTTTGGGTGTGCTGTGTTTCCATCTTTGTTTCTTTAAAGATGTTTTTAATGTTTTCTTCGGATTCTTCTTTGACCTGCTGGCTATCCAGGGATGTTATTTTAATATTACTTGATAACATTTAGTTTCTACACATTGTAAATTTACCAATTTTATACCATGGTGTTCAGAAAGAATATGTGGTACAGTTTCAATCATCTTAATTTGTTTCAGTTTGAGTCTTATTGTGTGACCTAAAGCATATTTACTTGTGAGTGAGAATAAGTTGGTATCCTGGTTCTGCTGGATACAATATTCTATATGTATCTGTTGTGTTCGTTTGGGCTACAATGTAGCCCAAGTCCAATACTTTATTGCTGAATTTGTCTGGATAATCTGTCCACTGTTAAAAGTGGGATGGCGAAGCCCTTACTCCTATTTGATTGTTTCCAGTGTCCTTTCAGGTGTGTTTGGAGTCCTGTGCTCCTCAGCTTTTTGTCAAGATGTGACAAGATGCCCAACGCAAACAGCTTCATGGAGGAACCTTATTGTGGCTTTGGGCTTCAGAAAATTCAGACCATGGTCACTGATTTCTGTTGCTATGAGAGTCCAGTGAGGAACATCATGGCAGAGAGAATGGGGTTAAGCAGAAACTGGCTCAAACAAAAGGAGAGAGATACAGGTGGAGGCCAAGGGAACATACAGCTTCAAAGACACCCCAGTTACTTACTTCCTCCGGTCATGCCGCACTTCCTGGGTTCCCAGTGACTCTCAAAAAGTGTCTCAGCAGCTGAAGATCTGGCTTTGATATGTGAGCCTGTGGGGTGTTTCATACTAAAACCATAACAAGTAGAATTTAAAACCTGCTAATGAGGAATGTCTAGATGCCGTCATTGCAAATGATATCAAACATTTAAAGTACAAATACTTCTTTAATTCCTAAAAAAAAAATACATAGAGAAAACAATTCTAAGTTAATTTTATGGACTCAGTAAAACACTTACACCAAAGCTGGTCAAACATGTCACTAGAAAACTTCTTATCCAGCTCTGATGAGCAAATGTGCAAACATCCATTATAAAATCCTAGCAAATGACTCTGACACACACAGCAGAAACTGACACACTATGCCTGTCATTTACTCTTATGAACTTATGTGGTTGGTTAAAAACCATACAATACTATCAGTTGATGGAATAAATGACATAGATCACATCACCACCTCAATAGAGAAAAGCACTTGACAAGGCTCAACAATAATCTTATTACACTTATTTATTTGCTGTGTTTGTGTGCACGTGCACAAATACTTACACATACTGTGGCATACATGTGTAGGTCAGAGGACAACCGCAAGACTCTGTTTTCTCTTTCTGCCAAGTGGGGCCAGGTTGTCAGGCTTGGTGGTAAGTGTACTCATCTACTGAGCCATCTTCCCAGTCATGAACTAAATTCTTGATACAAAATTTCAATTAAGCCGGGTGGTGGTGGCGCATGCCTTTAATCTCAGCACTCAGGAGGCAGAGGCAGGCGGATCTCTGTGAGTTTGAGGCCAGCCTGGGCTACCAAGTGAGTTCTAGGAAAGGCGCAAAGCTACACAGAGAAACCCTGTCTCGAAAAAAAAAAATTTTTCAATTAAGTATAGGTGGAATTTACCCTAATAAAATAATGGCTGTTTCTTAAAAAAACATTAACTAGTATCATAAACAATGAGAAAATCTCAAAGTTTCCCTGTAATGAGCAAGGCCTCCTACTTCCAACATTTCTAGTCATTAACAAAGTAATAACAAGACCAATATGACAAGAAAAGGGAACGGGTGTCATCCAGATTAGAAAAAAAAAAGCAAAAGTATCCTTATTTATAGATGGAATGACAGTATATGCAAAAAAACCCAGACGACACAAAGCAACTACTAGACCTAAGAAAAGAATGCAGAAAACTGAAAGACAAAAAAATCAGCATGTAAAATCATTTCTATGCATTTATTTATATCAATAATGATTTGTCAGAAAGAGAAATTTTAAAAGATGGAATCCTGTTAACAATAGCATTAAAAAAGAAGTATCTGATCTGTAAACCGAAAACTATAAAACATTAATGAAAGAAATCAAAGACAACATGAATTATCGAAATAAATTGCATAGCCATTCATTTAGAACTAATATTGTTAAAATATTCACAGTCTCAAAAGCCAAGTACAGATACAATGCATTCGCATGGCTTTATTTACAGAAATAGAAAAAAAACTCTGAATTTTGTGTGAAACCTTTAATATTGAATGAAATCCTAATAAAAGAAAACAACTTTGTAATATCTCAAACACCTTACAAACTTTCAAATTCTGTTACAAAACCATTGTAATCCAAAGATATCTGACCAGATATGCCTGCCTAATGTTTAAAAAACAAAAAGCAGCTCCATTTAACTCAGAGCTCTGTCTCTTGGTACAGACCCAGCTTAGCTCTTTTCCTGCTGACTCTCTTGTAGCCCATCTCCATTCCATTGTGTCAGCCACCAATAGCCAGAAACACATCCTATCAGAGGTCCCCAGAGACCACACTGGGCTGGGACTCAGGTGGTCTTCACCATTTTTCCTGTCCTCATTATGACCTCTATAGACTTACTCTTAGTCCTGTAGCAGCTTACAGGAGTCCCTCCTCCCACCTTACCTCCATTTCCTGGGGACTCTGCCCCTTAGTGCAGATCTCAGCCCCACCTCCAGCTCTTTCCTGGAGCCCCTCTCAATCTTTCTTCCTAGCCCATCTCCATTCCTTTCTGTCACCTGCTGTGGAATAATGCTTTTGTACATTGGTTTAATAAAATGCTGATTGGCCAGTAGCCAGGCAGGAAGTATAGGAAGGATAAGCAGACAAGGAGAATTCTGGGAAGAGGAAGGCTGAGTCAGGAGATACCAACCCACAGTCCAGGGAGCAGCATGTAATGGCACACAGATAAAGCCACTGAACACATGGTGACATATAGATTAACAGAAATGGTCTAAGTTTAATTATAAGAGGTAGTCAGTAGTTAGCCTGAACTAATGGCCAAGTAGCTATAAATAATAGTAAGCCTCTGTGTGATTATTTTATAAGCAGGCCATGGACTGCAGGGCCCAGCAGGACAGGAGAGACTTCTAGCTACAGTCACCTGCTGACCCACCACAGCACTCTCTATTGGGGACCCCATGGCCACCAAAACTGCTTAGGAACCAGAGAGTACAACAGCAACCAAAGAACAGAACACCCACCTGAGAAAGATAAGGCCAGATATCAACACCAAGAAACACTTCAAACACCATAGTTCCAGAATCCTGGGCCCCAGCACAGAAACACAAACATGAAAAAGCATGGCTGTATGCCTAACCCAGAAATCAATAACCCCATTACAGTAGCCCTGAGAAATGCAGTATAACTGAAGCACAAGTCAGGACTTCAAAATAACAATTATGAATATGTTCAAAGATCTTAAAGAGGATATGTATATTTAATGAAATAATGAAAACAATTCAAGACATGAAAGTAGAACTTAACAAACAAATTAACCAAAGAAAACCCAAACTGAAAGAAACTGGAAATGAAAAATTTAGGTTGCCAAATAAGGTCCTCACAGGTCAGCCTTACCAACAGATTATAATACAAGAAAGACAGAATCTCAGGAATTGAAAACAAGGTAGAAGAAATGGACATCTCAGCCAAAGAAGGTGTTAAATCTAAACACTCCAGGAACAAGGCATCAAGGAAATCCAAAATTTCTCCAATCTAAAGAAGGAGGTGCTTACTGGAGTACAGGAAGCACATAAGATATTAAATAGATATAATCAGAAGAAAATATCCCACAATATATACTAATCAAAAATTGAATGTGCAAAACAAAGAAATGATATTAAAAGCTACAAGGAAATAAAACCAAGTCACATATAAAAGCAGGACTATCAGAATGACACCTGACTTTGAAATGGAGACTCTGAAAGCCAGAGGGCCTGGAAGGACGTTCTATATGTGCTGAGACCACAGGCACCAGCCTGTAATACTATACCCAGCAAAACTACCAGTCACAGTCAGTAAAGAGTCATTTTACAATAAAATAACTGTAAGTAATTTCTGTCCACCAATCCAGCTTTAGAGAAGGCACTAGAAGGAAGACTGTAGTCTAAAGAGAAAGCTAACCACACCAAGGAGGATACAACATAATCCCAGAAAAGTTAGTCAAAAGAGGTTGTAAAAAACTCACATCACAACAACAAAATAATGGTAATTAATAAGCATTGCTTATTAATATCTCTCATATTAATGATTTCAATTCCCCCAATAAAAAGACACACTAACAGATTGGATTAAAAAACAAGATCTATCTTTCTGTTGCATCCAAGAAATATACCTCATCATCAAGGATAGATATCATCTCAGGATAGAAGGATGGAAAAAAGTATTCCAAGCAAATGGACAAAAAAAAAAAAAAACCTAGCAGGTGTAGATATTTTAATGACTGACAAAATAGATTTCAAGCCAAAACTAAAATCCACTGTGGTGATATTTTATTTGTATGTTAATAAATAAATCATGCCTGGAGATCAAGGGGGAAAAGGCCAGCCATTTTTAAATAAACACAGAAGTCAGGCAGTGGTAGCACATGCCCTTAATCTGATCACTTGGCAGGCAGGGAACAGCCAAGCATGATGACACACACCTTTAATCCCAGTACCAACCATAGAGACCTGGAGGTCTGTACAAACAGGCAGTGACAAGGAAGTGAGGAAGCTGGGCTAAGAGCCAATGAGATGGCAGAACAGCAAGGCAATAAAGGTGTGGGTAAGACAGGAAGTAACTCACCTTTTGATAGCTACAGAGCTGAAGAGGTAAGGTTGGTGGCTATCACTATTTCCCTGATCTCTAAGGCTTTCACCTCTTTATTTGGCTCTGTTTCTTATTTAATAAGACAGTTTAAAAATTCGGCTACAATCCACAGAGTGGATACTACAATTATAAACATTTATGAGCCAAATACTAGCACCCCCAAATTCTAACAGAAGCACTACTACAGCTAAAATCACATATTGGCCCTCACACAGTGATAGTGAGTGACATCAATGTCCTACACTTGCCAATGACAGGTTATCCAGGGAAAAACTGAACAGAAATGCTGGAGTTAAATAATGTGGTAAACCAGATATCTACAGAACATTTCTCCCAAACACAAAAGAATATACTTTCTTCCCAGCAGCTCATGGAACTGCTCCAACATTATCCACATACTTGGACACAAAGCAAGTCTCAACAAATACAAGAAAATTGAAATAAAATCCTGCATTCTATCTGATCACCACAGATTAAAGCTGGATATCAGAAACAACAGAAAGCCTACAAAACTGGACATCTCACTAATGAAAGAAAAATATGCCAAAATAGAAATCAGGAAGGAAATTAAAACTGTTTAGAATTGAATAAAAACGGAGACACGACATCCCCAAACCCGTGGGACACACCTGAGGTTGGTTGGTCTAAGAGACAGGTGTGTAGAACTAAGTACCTGCATCACAAAGAGATCTCACAGAAGTAGTTTAGTGACGCCCTAAAAGCTCCCAAAAACAAGAAATAACACCGCAACTGAGTAGATAGCAAGAACTATACAAACTCAGCTGAAATCAATGAAATAGAAACAAAACAAATGAAAAACTACAAAGAATCAATGAAACAATGAGTTAGTTCTTTGATCAAATCAACAAATGTGGCAAACCCTTAGCCAAAATAACCAAAATATGGACTAAGAAGACCCAAATCAATATAATTAGATAGGGAAAGGAGGAATTACAACAGACAATAAAGAAATCAGGAGAACAAGAATATACTTTAAAAATCTGTGCTTCATCAAACTGGAAAATCTAAAAGAAATGGATGAATATATATATATATATAACCTACCAATGTTAAATCAAGATAAACAAGCAATTTAAACAGACTCATACCCTAAGTGAAATAGGAGCAGTAATTAAAAGTCTCCCAACCAAAACCATCTAGAGTCAGATGGATTCTGTGCAGGCCTTTAAAGAAGAATTAACATCAATATTCCTCAAATTATTCTACAAAATGGAAATGGAAAGAAAAATTTCTAATTCTATTTATGAAATAAAATATTACTATTTTGGTAAAGGATCAAAACAATAAAATGACTCCTAATGACACATTGCTACACCTACAGACCAGTGCCTCCTTCAGCCCTCCTCAGAGAAGTTTCTTGCAATCGATGGTAACTAACATAGAGACTACAAATGGACATGTAGAGAGAGTGAAAGCCTTTGGAGACTCATCAAAGACCTCTCATAAAGGCTCAAGGTTCTATGTGAAAGAGAATGTAGAAACATAAGAGCTAGGAAAGTGTCTTCCAGACACAACAGGATTGATGCACATATGAACACAGAATCTGTGACAACATCCACAGAGCCTGTACAGTTCAAGTCAAATGGAGTCTCCACACTGAGAAAGGGAAATGGACATGGGATCCCAGGCTGAACCAAGGAATCATCTGCAGTTAACACCTGCTAGCAAAGGAGAAATCAGCTTTCTCCAATGGAGTCTCTCTCACTGGTTATACTCACCACAATCAAGGGCATGCCTCATGCCCAGGAGTAGCTGACCAGCCCAAAACAAATTCAGTTTTTGTAGACTTTTTGTCTTTGTTTGTTTTTTTTTGTCTTATTGATCTTTTGTTTGTTTTGATGTCTGTCTTGGTGTTTTGTTGTTGTTTTTATTTTAATTAAATTTATTTATTTTATATCCAGACTACAGTTTCCCCTCCCATTTCCTCTCCCCACCTCCACCAACCCATAAATCCACTCCTCCTCTGTTTCTGTTCAGAAAGAAGCAAACCTCCCATGGGTATCAACAAAGCATGGCATATCAAATTTCAGTAAGACTAAATACCTCCCCTTGTATTAAGGCTGAATAAGGCAACCCAGTATGAGGAATAGGGTCCCAAAAGCCAGCCAAAGCATTAGCGATAGCCCCTGCTCCCACTGTTAGGAGTCCCACAAGTAGACCAAGCTACCCAGTTGTAACATATGTGCAGAGGACCTAAGTTGTTTCCATGCAAGCTCCCTGGTTATTAGTTCAGTCTCTGTGAGCCCCTGTGAGCCCAGGCTAGTTGTTTCTGTGGGTTTTCTTGTTATGGTTTTGTTTATTTGAGAGATAGATAGAAGATAGTCTAGTACTCACCATCAGAAGAAAATCTCTCACTGTGAAAGTTAACAAATTCAGAGACACATCTGATCCATGAAAACACCAATGTAAGGACCCAGGGACAATGAAAGAGTACATGAAGCTGATGTTACCTGATGTTTTAGTAATTGAGCTCAAGGAGAAGAAAATCAATGAATTGCCTAGAATTGTCATCATAATAATCTCAAGGAAAGTGAATGATGTGTGAGAATAAAGGGAGTGAGCTCTGAGTGAGAAATCCAGTCAAGACAGTGATCACACAGAACAGCTACAGAGAAATCTCCAAACTGAAGAACCTGGTGAACGAATGTGAAGCAGACATTCTTGGACTGCCAGCCTCCAAATCATGACATGAAGATTTATTGTTAATTATGAATGCTTGGTCTTATCTTATGCTGGTCTCACTAGCTCTTATAACTTAATTTAACCTGTTTCTCTTCATCTACATTTTGCCTCAGGGCTCTTTACCTTTCTTCCATTCTGTGTGTCCTACTTTCCTGCTTCCTCTGTGTCTGACTGGCCTCTGGCTGGCTGGGCTCTGGCTAGCTGGCTGGGTCCCCCTTTCTCTCTATCCACCAGCCCCTCCTAGTCCTCCTCTGCCTAGCTATTGGCTGTCCAGCTCTTTGTTAGACCAATCAGGTACCTTAGGCAGGCAAGGTGAAACAGCAGCACATCTTTACCTAGTTAAACACACGCAGCATAAACGAAAGTGACACATCTCTACATAGTTAAACAAATGCATCATAAACAAATGCAATACTTCTTTCCATAGTTAAACAGTTATTCTGCAGCATAAACAAATGCTACACATCTTTACATAGTTAAACAAAAATTCTATTCCACAACAGAAATGCATACCCCAAGCAAGTGCCTCACAGCCTAGAGCAGTCAAGGGGAAATAATTTCTAAACTTTAAGACATGTCTATGGAAATTATAAAACACTTGTAGAACAGAAATAAAAAGAGAGAAAAGGAGTCAAATCATATCAATATAGAAAACTGCCAACACTACAAAGATGAACACAAAGGAAGAAACACAAGTTAACCAGAAAAAAAATTAACAAAATAGCAAGACTGAGTCTTGACAAATTAATAATATCCTCAAATGGAAATTATCTTAAATTAACAGATTTGAAGACTTAGATTGGCTAAATGATATAAAATCAACAAAACCTAGCAACATGCTGCTTAGAAGGAGTTGAGATAGAAATGCAGTGAAAGTTACAGTCTGGAAAAAGAGATGTTCCATGCAAATAAGACCAAAAGAAACAGAAGGGGTATATTTGCACTAGATAAAAACAGATGCTAGAACATAAAAAGAGGAACCCGTGATGTCACTCCACAATGAGAGGAATGAATCCAACTGGAAGAAACAGCAACTGTGAATGTCTGTGCACCTAATTCATACTGCAAACATTGTGAGAACTAAAGGGAAAGATCATCTAAAGGGAAAAGAAAAGACAAACCAAGGAGAAGGGAAATCAAAAGGAAAAAGGTGGTTTCTTAAAACAAATGAAAGTGGAAATACAGCATGGTAAAACCCACTGAGGCAGAAGCAGCAGCACACAGGGAAATCAAAGCTATAGACGCCAAGCTAAAGAAAGAAAAGATGCGTCTAAACAACCTTGCAACACAAGTTGAGTAAACAGAAAAGCAAGAACAAGCCAGGCGGTGGTGGCACACGTCTGTAATCCCAGCACTCGGGAGGGAGAGCCATGCGGATCTCTGTGAGTTCGAGGCCAACCTGGGCTACAGAGTGAGTTCCAGGAAAGGCGCAAAGCTACACAGAGAAACCCTGTCTCAAAAAATCAAAAATTAAAAAAAAGCGAGAACAAACCACCCCAAGTTAGTAGAAGGAAAGACTGAACAAAGAGAGAAGAAACAGACAAAATGATGTTTTAAACTTTGTTATGTAAAAGCATGTTGTAAATTAAAATATAAGTTGTGTGACCAAAATTAATCAGACTCAAAGGCTATACAACACAGTGAACTTATATATGGTTATCATAGCCAATATGAATGGAAGTTATCAAGCTTCACATTAGATTTTATACTTTTATTATCTAATATACACATATGTGTACATATACATAATATATCAGATTTATTTATTTTATGTGCATGAGTGTTTTGCTTGCATGTATATCTGCACCAAATGCCTGTCTGGTGCCCTGGGGGTTTGGAAGGTGGCATTATGGACCGTTGTGAGCCACTATGTGGGTGGTAGAAATTGAACTCAGGTCTCCTGGAAAAACAAGTGCTCTTAAAAGCTGAGCTATCACTAGAACCCTACTGCTGTGGGATGGTCTGTATGTCAAATTGCTCTGATTGGTCAGTAAATAAAACACTGATTGGCCAGTGGCTAGGCAGGAAGTATAGGCAGGACTAACAGAGAGAATTAAAAGAACAGGAAGGCGAGGGAGTCACTCCCAGCCACCGCCAAGACTAGCAGCATGTGAAGATGCCGGTAAGCCATGAGCCATGTGGCAAGGTATAGATTTATAGAAATGGGTTAATTTAAGATATAAGGACAGTTAGCAAGAAGCCTGCCACGACCATACAGTTTGTAAGCAATATAAGTCTCTGTGTTTATTTGGTTGGGTCTGAGCAGCTGTGGGACTGGCAGGTGACAGAGATTT
>CABHPR010146855.1:16323-42947 GCA_902168415.1 Peromyscus melanophrys
CAGGTAAGCCATGAGCCATGTGGCAAGGTATAGATTTATAGAAATGGGTTAATTTAAGATATAAGGACAGTTAGCAAGAAGCCTGCCACGACCATACAGTTTGTAAGCAATATAAGTCTCTGTGTTTATTTGGTTGGGTCTGAGCAGCTGTGGGACTGGCAGGTGACAGAGATTTGTCCTGATTGTGGGCCAGGCAGAAAAACTCTAGCTACACCCTACAATATATTTTTATGTGCTTACCCACCACTTAAAATGAAAAATCCATGTCAGAATTAGAAATACAATGAGTTTTACATCTTCTTTCCTAACTCATGTCTATCATCTGCATTCAGCCCTTCCTTATCTCCCAATATTTGACCTTTCTTGTTCTCTTTTTACATGGCATACTGTACCACATGTACATTTATTTACATATACACACATATTATTGACTGGCTTTCATATATGAGTGAGCACATGCAGACTTTTTTCATTCTGAGTTTGTGTGACCTCACTTAGTATTATATATTTAAGTCCATCCATTTTCCTGCAAATTTTGTGGTTTCATTTTTTTTTAGAAGACTGGTATTCTATTGTATGTTCCCTACCATAAAGACACTTGCAACTCCTCTGTCATATTTATTCCTGTTTTATTCACTACAGCAAAGAACTGGAATCAACTTAGCCCATCAACAGATGAATAGATGATGAAAATTATATATACAAGATGATATTTTAAAAATGCAAAAATCAAGTAAATAAAGAATTTGATTTTTTTAAGATTTATTTTTATTTATTTGCTTGGGTGTGTATTTATGTGAGTGTATGCCACCTGAGTGCAGGTTCCTGCAGAGGCCTGAAGTCATCAGATCCTCTTGAGTTGGAGTTCCGGGTAACTGTGAGCTCCCCAAAGTGAGCTAAGAATGGAACTCAGGTCATCTGAAAGAACAGTTAATCACTGAGACGTCTCTACAGCCATAAGAATCTGACTTTTGTTTTTTGTTTTGAAAGTTTAAACCAATTTGGCGAACCTTTAGCTAGACTTAGTTTAAAAAGAACAGAAAAAGCTTCAGTGAAACCTGGAATATAAGAGACTTCATCATGAACAGCTGTGTGCTACTAATTATAACGCCTAGAATGGCATAAATGACCATCATCTCTCTAGCAACTGCAGGCACCCCTTATCTGCTGCTCTTGAAATGTTTCTTAGGAAAGGCTCTCCTATTGCTGTTTGCATAGCATAGAACTGCGAGCCAGCTGAGCCAAGAGCAACCGTAAAGGCCACCTTGCAGAACTTGCAGTGTTAGGTAAGTTGATTCAGAAGCATGAGTGATCACTCAAGGAGTCTTTGATGTATCACAAATGCCTGTGCATGGTGAATTAGAAAGAATTGACTGAGGGTGAGGGCAGAGAGGTGTGGGAAGAATCATTTCTGCTGCAGTGTGTTTTGAGGAAGGAAGAAGGCACTTAGGTCCAGAACTGTTCCTGGCCACTAGTGGCTGGAGCAAGGCCAGGTGGCAGATGCTCCCCTCTAGAGCCTCCAGAGCAGAGTACTCTGCATCCACCTTGACCGTAGCCTTGTGACTTGATCTCTGACTTTTGACCTTCGGAACTGTCAGGGAATAAAACCTGACTTTCATTAAGCCCTTAAGCTTGTGGCTTTTTCTTTTCTTTTCTTTTTTTTCTTTCTTTTTTTACAGTAGGTAAGGAAATGAGTGCCCCCTCCCAATAGCTGAAGAATATTATGGATTCCTAAGAATCAGTGTGGAAGTGATGTGACCCTAAAGGATCGAGGGTTTGGGTAAATAATAATTTTTAAAAAGTAGCAGTCTTTTTCCCCAGAGTTATCTTGCTTAAACAGATACAATTGTTCTAAGGAAGTTTTCTTATGGGTTTTGTTTTCTAAAGGTGAGTCTTCTCAAGTCAGTCTACTAATTGGTTGTTGTTTTTTTTTTTTTTTGGTTTTTCGAGACAGGGTTTCTCTGTAGCTTTGCGCCTTTCCTAGATCTCGCTCTGTAGACCGGGCTGGCCTCGAACTCACAGAGATCCGCCTGGCTCTGCCTCCCGAGTGCTGGGATTAAAGGCTTGCGCCACCACTGCCCGGCGTACTAATTGGTTTTTTAATTTTATGTATATGGGTGTTTTGCCTGCCTGTATGTCTGTGCAGCATGTATATGCTTAGTGACCTCAGAGGCAGAAAAGGACATTGGATCCCCTAGAACTGAAGCTACAGATGGTTGTGAGCAACCTTGTGGGTCCTAGCTGGTCTTCTAGAGGAGCCAGGTTTGACTCCTGGGACCCACGTGGTTTCATTGCTGAACCATTTCTCCATGCCCTAAGAATTTGCTTTCACTGCATCAGATTTCTACCTGGAATAATCTTTGGGGCTTCCTTCACTGTTGTGAAATCAAAAGGAGGGTAAAGGAGAACACTGGCGCCCAGCACAGTCTGCTTCTGATGACTGAGTTCGCTTTTCACAAGACTTAACTTCTTTTGTTCTAAGCTCAGCAGGCCACATAAGGCTTTCTGCTGAAGCACTTTAAATAGCCCCTACCCAACACTATTTTTGGTATCCAGGACAATAGATTATTATAGGCAAAAGCAAAAATTCAAGGCACGACTCCAAAAATAGGATATTTCATTTCAAAATGAATTATCTCTTAATTGGCACCAAGGTATTTTATAGGGACAAAATAATTCCCTGAGGGACCACAGCAAAGGCCTTGACAGCATTTGGGAGCAACAAGCTTGGGTTGCTTCTGTTTTGTTCATTCTTAAAGTTTAATCAATTTCTTGTGTTGCTTGAACAAGTCTACAGCTTACCAGGCTCAACCAGTAACCTGTTAGACAGGCAGTATCAATACAGCACTCAGAAAATAGCATTCCTGTCCCTGCCAAACCCAGACTGCAAAGAAAGCTGTCAGCATCAGGGTCTACCTGCTCTGTGGTGTGGTGGGGATCATAGTCTTTGTGTCTCAATAGGTGTGTGAAATCTCCATGCATCTCACTATTCCATTTGCAAACAAGGTGCAGCACTGATGTCACTCCACAGAGACAGTGGCTTCTTTATGCTATATGTGGGTAAGTTTCATTTCTTTCCATACTTAATGTTTCTCAGGGACAAATTCAACTGAATTCAAGCCAGCCTGTTAATGGGAAATGTGTGAGCTACTCCGGCATGATAGGGACTGGTCTGGGGGCACATCCACCGCATCATTCTTAGGGGGCTCATCGCAGGCATATGGCACAGGACTGTAAACATGAAACCCGGGGACAGTGGATGGAGAAGCACAGTGAGAACACAGTGAAGGAGCTGTAGCCTGCTGTCTAGGAGTGTGCTCCCCATGGGCTCCTACAGTCAGAACAAGAGGGAATCGCAGTCTGATTTCATGAATCACACATTTTATTACCTGCTGTTTATCTTTCCTCCAAAGTAAAATATTCCCTTCTTTGGGAGGAGTGAGTTCTATCAGACTCAGTAAGTGCAAGAAACTCATGAGGGTCTCATAACTGAAAAGGTTCCAAGATGTGCCATGCCCTTCCTCTGAGTTCTAGAAGCCCTGAACAACTGCAGAGGAGAGGGGACTCTGGTGGAGCCTCCCACAAATTAGACAGAGAGAGGCAGGGTGCAACTTTTATAAGTTTCATGCTTGGGTGGGCTTTCTGCCTTTGACTTACCCATGCTCCTTTAAGTAAACTCAATAAATTCATTGGTTGCTAAACTAGACTTGGGTGGAGTCATTCCGTTGGTTTGCTCACAGTACCCTCTCTAACTTGTAGAAACGTTTGTTCACATCTTCCCAGGAAAAGATGTCATGCTTGGTCATCAGGGAGTGGCACTTCTTGAGACACAATGATCCTGTCCAGAGAGATTTAAAAAGTTATTTCCCACTCCCCAAAGAGAGAAAGGAAAATGGGAACAAATCCCATGGAGAACAGATGAGATACATTAACCAAATGATGAGTAAGTACATTTGAATTTCATTTAGAGTCCAATTATCAACATATATTGGCTCAATCAGATGGAGGCAAGCACTGTGGATGTAAAATCTAATAAAAGAAATTTGGTTGTACATGCTTATGAGAGGTCCTCAGATAAGAGAGTTTGATTATCTGAGCAGAGATATATAACAATGGGCATGATCACTGGCCAGGGAATACTGTGACTGAGGGTTCAATAGCCAGTGTAAAGACTGACAGAGTGGCCTGCCACAGCCCCAAAGTGTCTCCCTAAATCCTGAGTTACTCTGAGCCTTGGAGAACAGGAGTTGAGGGTAACTCAGCCGCTAACATAACATTCACTCAGGTAGAGGGGACTCACTTCAAATCTTAACATAGGCATTCGCGTAGAGAACTATAAAGGTCACCTAGTAGAGGGGTAAGGAGAAGCCACAGTCTGAAAAGGTGATTGTCAACCTGGGACTTGTTTGTTTTTAGGAGTATGACATAAGAAATACAAATGGGGGTTTGCCTCTTGTGGTGGTTTGAATAAAAATAACCTCCATAGGCTCATATGTTTGAATGCTTGATCATCAGGGAGTGGCACTTCTTGAGAGGTATTAGGAAGTGTGGCCTTGTTAGAGTGGGTATGGCCTGTTGGAGTAAATGTGTCACTAGGGGTTGGCTTAGAGATTTCAAAAACCCAAGCCACATCAGTGTCTCTCTCTTCCTGCTGCCTGCAGATCTGGGTGTAGAACCCTAAGTACTTCACAAGAACCATGTCTGCCTGCATGTCACTATGCTCCCTACCACCATGATGACAATGGACTAAACCTCTGAACCTATTAGCCAACCTCCATTAAATGTGTTCTTTTATAAGAGTTACAGTGGTCATTCATAACAATAGAACACTGACTAAGACATATCTGTTCTGGAATCTCTAAAATGAGAAAGAACTGTTTTGTGTGCTAATGAAATTTCAAGGCCAGTTGTTCCCAGATGGCCACAGGATGGGGACTTATTGAACCAAGCTGGGGTCTGAGAGTTGGAGATTTTAGCTATACCTAATTTCTGCAGGAAACCAAGAAGCTAGAGGTTGAGTTGATCACATACAGCCAATGGCTTAATCTACCACATATGTATAAGGAAGTCTCTGTAAACCCTAAAACTTGAGGTTCACAGACCTCTTGAGCCAGGCAAGCAGTCTGCCTGGAAAGGGTACAGCTGCCCCAGCCCCTGATCCTCTACTGTTAGGAACATCTCCATCTGAACGTTCATGACTTGCATTCTTTCATAATAAAGCTGTAATCCAGCAAGTTAACTGATTTCCCCAGTTCCCTGAGCTACTATATCAAATGAACTCAATAAAAGAGCAAGAAGAATTATCAGTTTGTTTCTGAATTGATAATGTAGACTTGTGATTGACATCTGGAGTAGAGACAATTTTGTGGGGTTGATCCCTTAACCTGTGGGTTCTGACATTGTTCCAGAGAGATAGTGATAGAATTCAGGTCATTTATCTATCTATCAGAGAACAGAATTATGTTATTCTGGGAAAAATTCTACACAATGATGGGCAGAGAGCTGAGTGTACCTATAAGAAAACATTATTTATTTGTTTGTTCCTCATGGACAGGCAAGGTATATATATAACAAGGAAAGACATGTCAAAGCCCAGACCAAAAAAAAAAAAATATATCAACACCATCAACAAAAATAAATTGGGCTGAAACCAAAACACTTCAGTTGAAATTGAAGTTCCTGACCTTCCAGTCATTATGTTTGACTTCTTGCCCAAGCTTCAGCAACAATTTACTCCCCTACTTCATCAGGTGACTGTTCAGACCAGTCACAGCAGCAGACACTAAATCTTCCTTGTCTATTTTTCCTGTGAGAAATGGAGAGTACTGATGCTCCAGGACAAGGCAGAGCTTCCTAAGTTCTTTCTTCCTCAGAAAGTGTGGGAAGAAAACCATGTCAATGATGATAGGTTCTCAGTGTTTGAGTCCAAGGGCTTCCTGTGAGCTGAGGGGGTTTCTCTTTCTCCTGTCTTATCACTAGAGCTGGTGGCCTGGGTTGAGGCACGGTGTGTGAGGGAGAGGAAGTTCTTACTCCTTGAAGGCCATGGGACCAAAGGCCTTCTGTTTGCAGCCAAATTCAGTGCCATACAAAAAAATGAGTGTGGCACCACGGTTAACTGAGGGTAATGTTGGCTCCAGTTTTCAAAATGGAAGAATGGACATGATTGTTAAAGTTGCAGGAGATAATTTGATCCTCTGTGGAGCTCTGTTTTTCTGCTTGTACACGTTCTTGTTTTCAATATTTGGCAGTCTGTTTCCCATGGCAGGTCAGAACCACATCAAACAACACTGGAGGTGGGGACACAGAAAGACATAGCAAGATGTTTTCCAATCAGCTTGTGGATGAACTTGACCAAAGCTTTTGCCATGCTATAAAAGATGCAGAGATGATATTCTGGATATCCTCAGAGCCATCATGTGACCATGTCCATAAAGGGACAACTCTAGATTTCAGTCTTAGCATGGATTGTGGTCATGAGTTCTTTCATGGTTATAAAGTCAGCATGGATAACTTTGACCAAGTGACTCCAGTACTTGTTACAGGTGCTGGAGGCATTGCTGGTGACTGATGAGTTAGACGTCTCGTAAGTATCCATCGTGCACATGAAAGCTCCAGCAGAAGGGACAGAGAAGATGATCTTATTGCTTCACCCCTCAAGTATCTCCAGCCCACTCTGCTGTGGACCAGTGCCCCACAGCATGTTCAGCACAGGGTGACCCCACTGTGGATCTCATTCCTGAGAGGTGGAGTGGAACTTCTTATTGATGACAAAGTTTATTATTAGCTTCGGCTGTGTCATTGAACTTGCCATCAGAACTGGATATAGACTAGATAGTTCAGGTCAATGAAGGCCACATGAATGACAACATCCATTTTTTTCTTTTTCCAGAGTAAAGGCAGATTCGGTGACCAGGTACTCCAATATAGCCAGTTCCATTTGCTCTGAACTTTATCACCATATCTCAAGGACTCGGTTGCCTCTGTGTCAGGAAAATACAGCTTCAGACGGAATGGAGAGGATCCAGAAGCTATTGGTTGTGAGTTCTCACTAGGTATTGCATTCTTTTTTTTTTTTTTTTTGGTTTCTCGAGACAGGGTTTCTCTGTGTAGCTTTGCGCCTTTCCTGGCGCTCACTTGGTAGCCCAGGCTGGCCTCGAACTCACAGAGATCCGCCTGCCTCTGCCTCCCGAGTGCTGGGATTAAAGGCGTGTGCCACCAACGCCCGGCTAGGTATTGCATTCTTTGCAGACAATATCTCTAATTCTTACAACAGTCTTATTAAGTAATATTTATTTCATTTTCAAATAGAAAAATATATAAGATATATGAGAGAAATATATGAACTAGAAATAAATGAGATTAAGTGGTTTCTTCAGCGACACAGACCCAGAGAACAGTAAATTGGAGTGTAATGTTACTTAGACTCATTTCAATCCTTTATTAAATCCATTCATTCCTTCCTTCCAGGTACACACTGCTTCTTACCAATAGTTTACCAACTGAGATAGTGCTTTGGTGTTGGAGGTGGGGGACAAAGTAGGCTATAGTGGTGAGATGTTTTGATTATTGCCCTTTAATTGATGATAGAGATTGTGCCGAGCTTCTGAAAGTGTACTAGGAGTTTCATCAAATTGTCGGATGATGCTATCTATAGAAAGGAAACTATTATGTAATGGTGAGTGTTTTGTTGACCTGTACCCAGCCTGGAATGCCAATTCAAACACTGTTCTTGAACTTTGCTCACTACATGAAAGATGTGATTGAATGTGAAGAATTTGATCTGGATTAGTCAGTGGGGTCTGTGCTGCAGATAGGCCAGAGGAGCCTGACTGAGCTGGGATGGCTGCATCGAGGGACTGGGTACGCACATCTTTTCCTTTCTGTTTTCTTTTGATGCATCGAGACTGCATGAAAGAGGAGATCTTAGTTTTATGCTATTTTTTATCATAACACTTAATAATCTCTCTTTTTATTAAAGAAAAGGAAGAGTTGGGCTCCAATCTTCCACTGGGAAATTTTAGCTAAGAATCTTTTTAATAAGATAGCTCTGTTTATTTTCACAGTTCTCTTCTATTTATGGAAACTGATTCTAGCTTTTTTTTCCTCCTTATGGTAATGACTTCCATTTCTCTATTATAAAACTTTTATTTGAGTTTGCTTGAGTGAAACCAAAGTGGGTCAATTTAAGGAAGACATTAACTAAATAATAGACGACATGATGCTCAGGCAGGACAGAAAATCAAGGGCATTGTATACCACTGAAGCTCCTCAGACTGACCTGTCCTGGTCTGCCTGACAAACCGGAGGCCATGGTGAACTGCACCAGAAACCAAACTAGACAGAACTTAAACGCCCTCTCTAGTCATCTCCACATCTGCCCTTCCCGCGTTCTGAAGATCTTTTTCTCTTTCTCATTCTTTGTTCTCTAAAATTTTCTTTTATAACAGCAACCTATTTCTTTTGCCAAAATTGGGGAGATATCCGTTTCTGTTGTATCCAGCTTGCAATTCGGGCAGGTGCACCTTCATATCTGCCAAAGGGCTGTTTCTTCATATATGGTACATGCAGGTCTGGGTCCAACTGAAACCCCTGTGTTTATAACTGAAGACATCTTTTTTGGTGAGTGATATCGAAGTATATAAAATGAATCTGAATATGAAGAAGCTCTAAACATTCCTGCATTTTTATTGTAAGGGTCATTACCTGTGTCAGTAACCAGAAATAAATACCAAGGACATAAATGCAGCTGATTCAGTTACAATGTATTAAGTATCAAGTATTTATCAGTCACCATGCCCAGCGCTGAAGACACAAAATATTTTTAATGTCTCAACAGCTATAATTCACTGCATGCATGCAGTTTGTAATGCCACTTAGTTCTAGCAACAAGCCTAGAAGATAGAAGACCAACTACAGGTGAAGGAACTTGGGTCCAGAGTTGAGAGTGATCACCCAATGGACCAAAGCTCACAAGTGTCAGGATTAGAGTTTTATGTGGTCAATATTAGTTCTCAGGTTCTTGTGTGCCATTGTTTTCCTTTCAGACTCTCAACATCTAGTACAATACAACTCAGCAAGACCTGCTTGTTCTCAATACACACTGGAAAGGTGTTTGAGGAAAGATAAACAGGAACATGTAAAGCAATAACCAAGGAGGGCTAAGCCAGGATCAAGGGACTGTTCTGGCTAAAGAAAAGAGTGTGTATTGATAAGCAGAGGGACAGAAAAAGAAAGGCTGTCTGATGCTGGGATGTGCAGGCATTCCATGGGGATGTTTGGGATTTATCCTAGCAGCAAGATGCTCACTGAAGTTTCTTGAGCAGAGGAAATCGGTAAAGAATTGCATTTCTTAAAAATCCATACGACAAGAGTATTCAGATGGAGTCACCACGGAAGAAGAGTGAGGATGCTGAGGCTGTGGATGTGAGATCACTTCAGGATGATAAAGGCTTGAACTGAGTGAGCACTGTCCATCAGAGACAGGGCATGCGTGTCTCCCAAGTCCCCTATAGGCTACATGCCTATGGTGCCCCCCCCCCCCCCGCAGTACCAGGTCTCCTCTTTAGAAAGGGGCCCATGGTAATGAGTTGAGGAGGAAACAATGAGATCTGACCCCCACTAGGGACACCAGAGGACACAAGCTAACGGTGTCTTACGATGATGTGTTTCAGGGTAGAGTGAAGGATCAGTGTGGGCAACATAGAAAGTAGAACCTTGGGGAAATAGAGGAGGAACTGAGTAGACCCCACACACACACAACAAATAAACCCACGTTAGGTAGGAGGGGTGCAGAGAAGAATGTGGATATGGTAAACAGTGACTGCTCTATAACTTTTTTAAAACCTTGCCAAAACCAATTCTGTGGGGAATATTTCAGATCTATTATATTGTCCACAGTAAGCTTGCTGCACACTGTCCACCAGGGACAGTTTTTGTGGCTCACAAATGGCCACCTGTCCTGTCACACCACTGCCATGCAATAATCTGAAGCCAGGTACAGTTTCTGTTTGACCTTAGTATTTGACTGTCCATTTACCAAGCATAATTAGCTAGTAAGCTATAAACAAGGTAGAGTTACACTTTCGGGCAAATTCTTTAATGTGACTGATTACCCTTGGCACAAAACTACAGTGCATGAGCTTCTTAAATAAAAACCGCAAAGTGATCTTCCCATCTGTCGGAGGCGCATGATAATCAAAGGCGTCGGCGGCGCATAGAATTAGCACATCAGGGTTTGTTCACAGGTTTGGACAGACTCCATCTTCAGCGTGACAGATGGAACTGATTTTGATTTCTCCATTTTCCTCAAATTTCTACAGCTACACAGGCCCTATCAAGTGCCCATTGGAAGACTAAGACCTGGGCCCAGAGTAATTGACTGCAGGCAGGATCTGCTAGCTTGCTTCATGATTTATCACAAGACATTTGCTGAGACTCTATCTGCGTGCCATTAGAGGGGATCAGTCTGCCCTGTTTTCCCCTCCACAGTGGAAAGAGCTCTTGCAAAGGGCGCTGGAGGACACCTGGCATGCTCTGTGGAAGGAAGAAAGGATGACTTTGCTTTTTCGAGGCATTCTCTGGGCACCTGCTGTGTGCTCAGCTGTTGTTGTTACTACAAGAATTAGCGATGAGTCATCAGTTTTACCTGAAAATTCTCGCTCTGGCTATGACTTCACAGAGTGACAGCAGTGACAAGGACAATAGCTGGAGCTGTGAAGTGTCACGTCCAAGGCATGGTTCTCAAGTGTGTTCCTTGTCCTACAAGTACAGAAACAGGGTTCCACAGAACTAAAGTCTTACTGAATTCGCATACTTACTCACAGAGTCAAAATGTAATTCTCTGCTCAGAATAATCTGTATAAATAGCTATGTCTCCTGGTAGACAGAATGATTTATTTCATTTCCATACTCATGGAATGTCTATAAGAAAGATGAAACAGAAAATTAATAAATCCATTATTCATCTTGAAGTAGAAGTAAAAACGATACCCAAACCAGCTGAGTGATAAGTTCCAAAATGTGTCTATAAATTAACTGCATGTCATCTATTTATGGAAGGGTATGTCTAGGGGGTATTTCAAAATAATGATGGGATGAGATTAAATGCAGATGGTCATGTGTTGATAATTGTTGAGGCAAGGCAATGGATACACTGGGGCACTAAAATTTGCTGTAAGTATCTGTGTAAGTATTCCCATAATAAAATGCAAACAATGAGACTGATAAAAATCTAGCAGCACCATTTGTGGAGAAATGTGCAGACTCACACATGTAATGCATCTACGCAACATTCCGCACGAACTCCTCAGGACCTTTTGCCACATCAGCACATTTTTTTTTCTGCAACCCATCTTAAATGGTAAGGACTCAGATGGCTATTCACATTGTGAATAGTTTAGAGGATAAATGCTTCCTGAGTTCCCTTTGGTTGCTAAGAATTCATAAATATAATACCAATCAAGAGACCATGTTAGACTAGATTCTAGCAACAATGAAATCAGTAGGAGGTATACATATGTAAGCAAGCATATTTTTGTGTGTGGATGTTTGTGTATGTGCTCATGTATGTGTTTTCATATGTGTGTGTATATTTTTGTGAGTGGTGTGCATGTGCACGTGTGTATGTGTATATGTAGAGAGATTTATCATGAAGAATTAGGCCATTCTATTAATGGAGAATGAGTAGTCTAATAACAGCAAGACAAGCTGGAGACGCAGAAGCAATGATTTCATGGTCCAGTTACCATCGGTGGGAGAAGGCCTGAGACCAGTACAGCCAATTCTTTACATTCCAGCCCAAATCCAAACCCAAGTCAGAAGAGTGACGCCCCAGCCTGGAGACACCATCAGAGAAGGCAAACCCCTGTCCCACTTCTGTTCTAGGCCTTCCATGGATTGCTTGAGGCCTGCCTGCTACATGGCAAGTTGCTCTTCTAGTCTCTCAACTCGAATCTTAGTTAGAAACACCCACAGTCACCCCCAGAATGTTAACCAAATATTCCGGCACCACAAGGCCCAGCCAAATTGACATAAACTTTACTATCACTATGTCTAATGTATAGCATATTTCAAGGTAAAATAACAGAAGGAAGCAGGTGAATACGTTACCTAATAAACTTCTATATCCTTTCATTAACAAATGGTGAGAGTCGTGTAAAAGCCATAGACCCACAGGATTTAGAAACTCCAAAGTTTCCAAAGAAACTCCAAACCTCTGAGTAGGAGCTTTGCTGTTTGCCTCACATTGGGCAGATTTCTTGTTCTTTCTTCAGTATACTTACACCTTCATGCTTTGCTTCCTTCCTCCTTTCCTTCTGGAGAAGAGACGCTGGTCAAGTTCTGAGCACCTGCTGTAGTGCCAGAGCTACTGACAGTGGCCACTGTAAACTTCTGTAGAGCCTTAGAGGTGGAGCTTGGCATGAAGCAGGGAAGGTTGGAACTTGTTTTGAATCTCCTGTCATATAACAGATGGCATAGCACTGGTAAAATGCAACTTGTTCACATCCAGCTGATATGAGGGGATCCTAGAAGGACACAGCTACTTCTGAACCCCAAAATGTTTTGCTGGCCCTGATCTATCCACACACTTTATAACATAGTAAAGAAAATAGGAGAAAATACCATAAATTCATCATTGCCAATTGTAAGGCACACTATGAAGAAAAGTATGGGGCATTTCAGTGCAGCAGTGAAGCATGATTTAGGGTGGGGTGTCATTCTGATTGAGAGCTATGGAGATGGGTCTTAAATAGATGGTGTTAGCTTCCTACATTGCTCTAACAAAATGCCACAAATCAGATGGCTTCAACAACAGAAATGTATTCTTTCATAGCTTCAGAAGCCAGAGCTCAAGGTCCAGATGTTAATAGTTCTGATTTCTTCCATTTTGCATATGGAGTCAGCTCCTTACTTTGTCCCCTTGGCCCATGCCATAGCCTTGTCTCCATCTCCTTTAGGCATAGGCAAAGGCACACTAAGTTAGGGCCTATCCACATGACCTAATTTTATCCTAGTCACCACTTTCAAATATAGTCATAGTTGGAGACATGGAGCTAGGGTGCCTTAATCAATATATGAGTTTTAGTTGGACAAAAGTTAACCCATAACAGGGGCCATATAGGAAGAAGGAGCTGGAATTGGATTGGAAGGTGCAATATGAATATGGTGACAAAGTATAAGTGCATTCCTTTCTGATAAAGTTATTTATTCTGAGATGTAGTAGGCAATGCCATTAAGAGAAAATGTTGAAGAGAGATGGACTGCAAAGTTAAGCATAGAGTTACAGGGCGGAGAAAGCTGGATTGTTGGAAAACATCCAAGGATCTGTTGACAGCAGGCAGGAGCAGGGTACAGTTTTTCAGCGTCACTAACCAGTGAAGATGGGGGCAGTTCATTCAAGATGAAGTTTTATTGGAGGTGTGATCAGAGTGAGAAGGCACAAGGAAAACATTGGAAAGCTGGACAGTGGCTCCTGAGACAGGTGGGAAGTGAAGGGGGATGGGGAGTGAGGCTTCGAAGGAACAGAGTCTGCCAGTGACTCTGAGATAAAAAAACATGTTTTAGGTGACATTGTTCTCCCTATGCTATTGGACAATAAGCTCAAAGGACCTACTGTTGCTTCTGCAGCAGAGCTGTACACACCTCCCCGGTTCTATTCCACCCAGAGGCTGCAATGTCCCATTCCAAGCAGTCTCTGAATAAGATATATTCAAATCCTTTGTTGCCTTGTTGAACATATCTTGACCCTAGACCCCACTTCCCATCTCCACTTCCCTCTTTTTCACATTGTTTATGAGTAACAATGGCCTCTGAGCCACTTTGAAGGACTTCTTTTTGATCTCTAACTTGAGCAAAAGGAATTTGATCCTGAGAGTCCTTGCTAATACTAAGTCATGCTACAAACCTAAATGTCAAATGTTAACAGAAACTCATCAAAGAATCTACTTTAATAATGGTAGAATTCAATAATATCAGAATTTCACCTACTCCTCATTTAAGTTCCTGACTACTCCCTGCATTATAAACATATGTCAAGTGTATTTTGCACAACTGTGTCATGTGACACTTCCCAACCAGCAAGCCTTAACTTAATGACTATAGAGGTGGGTCCACTCCCAGCTGCATTGTTTGGTAAAATATTTATGATCTCAGAATCCTAATGTCTGTGAGGATGTGATGTGGCGTTTGGTGACCCAGATTCCAGCTATACCTTCTCCAAGACTGGATTCATTGTTCTAAACTCCATCCTCAGGCCACACATCAAAAGGCAGATGTACTGAAGTTCTGAACCAGGTCAGGGCCTCTCCACCTACTATTCTCAGTACTCACAATGACATGGAAAGGCAAGAGTTTGCCCAACAGAAATCAAAGCCATCTGTCTAGACTCCAAATAGGTCCATCTCATTCTTGAAGCTCCTTGCCCTGCCCTGCCCTGCTCTACCACGCCACACCCTGTCCTGCCACATCCCACTCACAACCTTCTTTGGCAATGTCATCTTTTTCCTTCTTTCACAGCTGCCCTTTGAGCTCCCCTGGGGTAGTTTCATCTCCTTCAAAGCTGCCCACTTTCTTTAAACCTGTTTTTTCCCCTGGATATAAATGCTGAAAGGGGCTAGAGATGGCATGTATTCAAAGTTGTCTCCATGAACACGAAGTGGACTCTGAGTTTCAAACAGAGAACATGGCAGAGAAAGCGGTGGTGGTGGGGGATGTTAGAGATAGAGATAGAGTGGAGGGGAAGAAGCTGGGAAGATTTGAAGAAAACACATCAAATTCATGTGTGAAATTCTCAAACAACAAATTTAAAATAAATAAAATTCTCTGCGTGATTTCTGCTGCCTCCTTTGATAAAATGGCTTGGAGACCACATCTTATGTGTTTGCTTTGCTAAACTCCAGAAACCCCACTGGCAGATTATCCAGTGTTGCTGGTTACTGATGCTCGCTTCAGTGTTGCTTATTTCACTGTGATGACAACTAAAAGCAATTGTTAGAATCATAATTTAAAATATTTTAGAAAGAGTTGCAAAGTGTCATGGCACAGCTGTGTGGGTTCATGTGGATCCCTGGAAAGAAGACTCAGTGGCACCTTAAGAATGAATTTAGTCTTTCGCAGCTGCAGGGGGATCCAATCTCTGAGGACTGAAACATTTTCCCTTCGCCCAGGGCATTTTCATTCTTCTCTGTAGTTACACTTTAGCCAGTTGATTTCCATATGTTCAAAACAACCTGAAAGAAGCACCCAAAAATACAATGCCAAGGGCAAATTCCTCGATTCATTGGGTACCATACTTTTCCTTGTTTCCTGAACTAAGAATTGTATAGGCCTTTGTATCCTTGGGAGACTCTGAGTCAAGATTCACATAGGGCAACAAGAGAAACAAAAGGAGCTAAAAGGTGGATTAGGGCTAGGTGCTACTCTCTGGAGCCAGGCCAGGCATAGCCCAGTGGGAGTGCAGACACAACACTAACTATTGCAGGTTCACAGGAGAAATGTAGATGCCATTAGACTGTAGGCTGATAAACACCTAGATTCTGCTGAAGGACTGCAGCATTTCTAGATGCTCATTAAAAATGCAGAATCTCAGGCTCTACCCCAGACCTCCTGAGCCAAATTACAGGTCACGTGTGTGTCCGTGTCCGTGTCCGTGTCCGTGTGTGTGTGTGTGTGTGTGTGTGTGTGTGTGTGTGTGTGTATGCGTGCGCGCGTGTCAAAGTCTGGGAACAAGTGTTTTAGCATACTCATGTTTAGCATGCCACACACAGATGTGTATGCAATCACTCCAGCAGGAGTTTTTGAAATGGTAGGAAGAGGAAGCATCAGACAGAATGATGTCACCACTTACTGGGCTTGTGACTTTGGGTAAGTTATGTAACCTTCTCTAAGTCTGGGAATATTCAGCTATAAAGAAGAGGTTAGGTCACAATTTTTCAGAGTGGCATCAAAAGAAATGTCAAGACCAGCTGGGCAGAGGAAGGGGAAGTGGGTGTTGAATGGGGTCAGCCAGAATGAAGGGGTGGCACGCTGGAGGCTACGCCACCTGCTGGTGAAACTGTGTGCTTGTGAGAGCTGATGTTCAGGAAACGAGTTAAAACTTGAATTTGGGTTTTACTGTCTTTTTGTCTTTAAATTCCTACCATTTGGGGGACTATACACTATACACTATAAGTAAAGGGCATATGAAGACAGAGGTGCCATGAGGGCACACAAGGGAGTTAATGAAAAAGTTCTTATGAGAAAACTGACTTAGAAAAATAAACCTGTGGAACATCTCTGACAGTTACTCTTGTGTCAAATAAATTGATATTTTCTTCTATTCTAAGTCCATAATTTTTAAAAATCCAGTTTGCTACATTCTAATGATTTTTTAAAAATTAATAGAGGATATTATCTTTTCGAGACAGAATAATGGTTTAATCAAAATGTTCCTGATTTCTTTGATTTATTGATATAATTTCAAAAGTGAAGGAATGAATACAGGATTCATCTATTCTAACATTGATTAGATAGAACAAAATGTAAAACTTATTGTATTAGAGAGGTTGTTTGAGCAGGTCCCCTGCAGAGGGGTTTCCCTTAGTCACTCCTTTGTCCAAAGGTGGGCATCCCCAGTGTGTCTGGATAAGGGCACTGCAGAAGTGTCCTGGGGGTTTAAAATACAATAATGTGCTATATTTTTTTTTGGCGGCATTACTTAGTTCTACTGGAATATCACTGTTGGGATACGCAATTCTTTCTTTCCTAACAAAACAGTCTCACAAAATGAAGTTATATGTATTTGAGCAGCCCTTGACAATCCTGTACAAAAACAAAAACAAAAACAAACCTCAAAATGTGACTGCGGAACACTGGAAGCTACATGCAAAAAGAAAAACAACGTCTCATGACTTAAAGCAGTTTGCAATTTTGAAAAGCTTCATTCTGATTTTGGCAAATCATCATATCTTCTTTACTCTCTGGAAAAAAACAAAACCCAGAACATAAAAATTATTCAAATAAAAATGTTCTACCAAAAGCCAGAAGAATCAAGGCAAGATTTAGAGCCCATATTTCAAAGAAAGTAAGGGGATCACAGAAATCTAAAACAATGCATAATTCATGACAAAGCTTGGCATATTTGAAATGTCCTTGAATTTTAATTGGATGCCCAGATAGGAGCTTCTATAAATTCTGTTCTGTAATGGAGCTATGGAGAATTTTTATATTTGTATAATAATTTAGATTGCCTCTGCAAAATAAAAGCACAGATTGAGAATTTCTTAATGAAAAATGGATGCTCCTGTTTGAAAGAGGACCCAGAAAGTCAGTAGTCCCTGACCAGCAAGGCTTGTGTGGGTTTTGTTTGTTTGATTTTTTGGTTTTAATGTGTATATGGGTGTTATGCCTACCTGTCTGTATCCTGCCCTAGCAGGCCAGAAGAGGGCATCGGATCACCTGGAACTGGAGTTACAGCTGTGCATGGCCACGTGGGTGCTGAGAACCGAACCCAAGTCCTTCAACAGCAGCAAGTGCTTTTTAACCACTAAGCCATCTCTCCCACTCTTCCTATGTATTCTGGTTGTTTTCAATCATTGATCCAAAAGCAGAAAAGTTGCGTCTCAGTGAAGACAACAAAACCATTCATGTGGGCTTAGAGCTAGCTTAGCCAGCTCTGCCACTTACGATTCAATGATGCCAACAGCTTCATTGTACCTGTCACTTCACCTCCAAAATATGTGGACCTGCTGTCATCTCTTGGAAGGTTACCTCTGGGTTCAAACTGTTCTGCTTCACTAAGTGTTTTGGATAGAGTCATATGAGCAGCAGAGTGCAGGCAGAAAGCTGCAAACAGCAAAGAGGAATAAAGAGGAATCTACTCTGAGGAAGGACAGATCTGAAGGTCTGCCTTGTCAGTGACTGGACTATGTGTCTTCTGAGGATTATGCAATGTCAAAATTCTATTTTCATTTGAGTGGCATATGTTTATAATGGCTTTCATGAAAATGATTGACAGAAATCAAAGACAAATAATTATATGAGCTTAAAATTATACTGCCTTGGACAGATACTTGCTAATAATATTGGTAGATGCTATTATTTTCCTTTATGACAATAAAGACACATCTATTATTAGCGTTCTTCTGTTTATTCATTTTAAGTCAAGGTAAATAAAATTCCTTCTAAAATATAATCTCAATCCAAAGTCTGAGTCAAGTATGCCTCACTGTTTGGGATCCTAACTGCTACAGATTGCTAGCACTGCCGTAACAAAGCATCACAAGCTGTTGGTTCAAAATAGCACAAAAATATCCTTTCCTGGTCCAGGAGGCTCAACATCTGAAACAGGTTGTTGGTCAGGCTCCATTCTTTCCTTAGACTCAGGTGGAGACCCATCTTCGACTCTTCTTTCTGCTCACAGTTATTGGCAACTCTCTGGGTTCTATGATACAGCGCCTCATACTTTTGACCCATCTCTGCTATCTGTCTTCACACAGCCTTCTACTTCTTGTCTCCAGTTCCAAATTTCCCTCTTCTTTATAAGACACCAGTCACTGGATCAAGAGAGACCCTCCATCATCTTGTGTGGCCTTATCTTACTTTGATCATATCTACAAATGCGATCTACAAATAAGGTCACATTTTGAGGTTCCAGAAGTTAGGACACATTTCCACCCATAACAGTGGTTGGGAATGGTCATCCATTTCTTCCCACATATGCAAGTAGCTAGCCATTTTCCATGCAGTAGTGGTACAGCATTAGTGAGAGTCACATCTTAAGCACTTTGGGGAAGATTCTGTGCTACCTTGCCTCACAGCTGCAAGCCCTGACATTTTGTTTTTCTACCCATCATCCACCCTTTTTGGATAACAGCCTTGAGCATGTCCCTTAGGTTTATTTCTTTATTCTTATTCTCATGAAGGAAGCTCCAGGGATAATAATGAGGCAGCATGGCAAACATGGTCTCCACATCCCACAGACTAAAAAATTCTTCAGCGTGTGTGTAGGGCTGAATCACCCCGTAGATAGCTGACTCTGACATATGCTTGAATCCTGAGGAAAAAACTACCTTGTTTCTATTTTCCTAATCCAGCAGTGTCAGCTCACATAGATTGTCCACAGCAGATAATTTATTAGGAAACTGTATTATGCTTATACTAAAATAACAATCAAAACACTAACATATGAAATACAACACACAAGACATTTGCTTGCTCTTGTTCATTCTTCTCCACAGTGCATGCTGAAGGCACAAAAAATGTACATGGGGGGAGTGCTGAGCAAGACATGTGGATTTTAAAAGCATAAACACAATTGGTATGAGAGATTCGTTCACATTTGCTTGTGTCCATAAAATATTGCAACCTCAAAAAGCAGATGAATTTTATGTCAAAAGCATTATTATACTTAATCACTACAAAGAAGCGTCTCTCCCTCTCTCCCCTCAGTGAAAATTGGAAACATTATTTTCTCTTCTCTCACAATTCCTTCCTTGTATATTTAATTCTATTTTATGTTTGAGGAAGCTTCTTGTGCACACTTGTCTGATTTCTGGTCTATAAGCACATTGAGGGCAAAAGATGAGTTTGATTTATATTTGTATTCCTAGGATTTAATTTAGTGCTTAATTTACATTTTTAAAGTTAATTAATGACTGAGAGAACAATAAATAAATGGTAAGAAATCTCACTGATAAGTGCTGTCCTGTGCCACATTCAATCAAGGATGGCCACGCCTCCTTCCCCTCTCATTTGCTCTCACACTGCTCTGGCCCTTTCTCCTTCAGTGTTTCCTTAGCTTTACCGGGGTAGTAAAGCTGACTTGTTTGGGGCTGAGCCTGAAACCAGTGCTTATCCTCAATGTCATGTGAAGCCATGAATCCTTGTTTTCACAGCCTTTCACTGCAACAAGAAGCTTCCCTGATAAATGTTGTGAGTTGCATTTGTCTATAGGCAGAAACATAGATACTTAGAAGGCAGTTTTGTGCTATCAGCTCAGCTAAATAATGTTAGTTACCCCCAGGACCTGTGATCTCCACAGCCATGGGCTTTTGACTCGGTTTACAGAATCAACATGGATTCTCACCCGTGGCCTAGAATCTAATCAAAGAGTAGTTGGTTATCCCTATAACACTCGTGCCACTACTCCGGGGGGGCGGGGGGCACATGTTGCCTGAAAGGTTGATGTTACAGTGTTTAGGGTTTCACTTCTGGATAAGACTACTAATGCCTTTCCCCCCAAGTAGCCTATATAGCACCTTTGGGCACTATGGAAACTAACCAGTATCTAGAAGTTTCCAGTTCAACTCCAGCTTGATTTCTCTATTCCTTGCCTCTTAGATGTATCATGTTTTAAACTGTAGGGTTTTATCATTTCATTGTAGTGGGCAATTGTAGCATGAATCTTAAAAGTTCTTATTAATAAAACAAATCTGAGCCAGTTATTGGGGTGAACACTGGAAGGTCAGAGAGACAGAATAAGCCACAACTATCTCACCTCGCTGGATCCTCAGCTGGTCTTGTTTCCTCAGACTGGATGCCCCGAGTCATCATCCAGAATGGGTCTCAGCTGAACTGCTGCTAGAAGCCTGAAAGCTTAACCAGGCCAAATGCTTCTCCAGGCCAAATGCCTCTAGTTTCTGGTCCTCATGCCTTATATACCTTTCTGCTTTCTACCACCACTCCCTGGGATTGAAGGCGTGCTTTCTGGGATTAAAGGCGTGGGTCACCACGCCTGGCTGTTTCCCATGTGGCCTTGAATTCACAGAGATCCAGAGGGATTTCTGTCTCTGGAATGCTAAGATTAAAGGCATGTGCTACCACTGTCTAACCTCTATGTTTAATATTGTGGCTGTCCTGTTCTCTGACCCCAGATAAGTTTATTAGCATACACAATATTTTGGGGAACACAATACCCCCACAGGCAATCAAAAGGAATAACAAGATCCTGTACTCTCTTGGGGACCTCCTAGTTCTTTCTGGCCGATATCTTTTGTGGAAGTAGCCCACACCTAGTACTAGGATTTTTGCTTCTATGAGCATGCAGAGCATCTCTCTTTAAGTGTTTTTTAAATTTTTCTTATATTTTTAAATTGGGTTATAGGCAGTAGGTTTCCATGTGGTTTTTCATACACATTCTTTTTGGCTACCCATCCTCTCCCCACTTCCTCACCTCCCCAATACTCCATCCCCTCCCTGCTTTTGCCTATATGTCCCTTGTGATCTTCTCCACTTTGTTTTACCTGCATTCTACTATCCCTCCTCTTTAGAACATTCATGGCCCCCTTCTAATCTCCTCACTTCCACCAATCTCCAAGTTAAACACACAAAACAGAAGATTCAAAGCTAGGATTCACATCTGAGAGAGAACGTGGTGTGTGTCTGGCTTAAGTGACCTCACCAAGTAGTATTTTCTTCCAGTTCCATCCATTTACCTGAACATTTAATAATTTCATTTTAAAATTTTTGTTATTTTTATTTGTGTGTGTGTGTGTGTGTGTGTGTGTGTGTGTGTGTGTGTGTGTGTATGTATGTATGTATGTGTTCACATGCATGTTATTCCTGTGGAGGTCTGAAGAGGACATCAGATCCTATGGAGCCTAGAGTTACAGACAATTATGAGTCACCTATGCAGGTACTGGGACCTGAACTCTAGTTTTCTGAAAAAGTAGCAAGTACTTGCTGAGCTGTCTCTCCAGATCCCAGGTTCATTTTTGTTTGTAGCTGGATAAAATTCCATTGTATGTATGTATGTATAAATGTATGTATGTATGTATGACTTTTTCATTATCCATACATCAGTTTATGAATCTCTATGTTAGTTCCATTTCCTAGCTATTATGAACAGAGCAGCAATGAACATAGATATGCAAGCATTCTCTCTCAAATCCATGATCTTTTCTATTTAATTATTATTATTTCACACACACACACACACACACACACACACACACACACACACGTATGTAAATACAGAATCCTGCTGAGTCCATATGTATTAGTGTTGCCCATATGTATATGTGTTTAGGGCTGACCTCTGGAAACTAGATAAGCTAGTGGGGGTTATCATTGGAGAAGACTGGTTTTCCTTCCTCAGTAGCCATCTGTTGCCTATAGCTCTCCTTCCCTGAGTAGGACCTTGTGAGATTTGCTGCTCCACATTGACATGGCAGCTGGTGTTGTCCTTGTGCAGATCTGTTGAGATTTCATAGGTGCAGATTTCCTGTCACCTATGGAAAACACCATCTCACAGGTGATGCCCTGGTCCTCAGCCTCCAACAGTCTTTCCCGGCCCTCTTCCCTGAGCTTCCCTGAGTCGTAGATGTAGGAGTTTGTTATAGATGAACACTTTTAAAGTTTTTACTATTTGTTTGTTTTTGTTTTGCTTTACTTTAAGAACTCTCTAACTCCGTAGCCCATTTTTAATTATTTAGTTTGTTTTCATAGAGGTTAATGGTTTTGTTTTTGTATAATCTAGACACTAATATTATATCAGATTTATAGCTGTCAAAGATTCTCTCCCATATGTGGGCTGCCTCTTCTCTTAAATGACAGTTTTCTTCATTGTACAAAGGCTTTTTAGTTTCACTAAATGCCACCTGTCAACAGCTGGTTTTACATCCTAAGCTACCAGAGTCTTGATCAGAAAGTCTGTCTCTTTGCCTTTGTTGACATTTACTCCTTAAGTTTTCCTCTAGCTGTTCTATAGTAGCAAGTCTCTTTTAGAATACATATTTTTTTTCAGTTTATGTGTATGTGTGAATGATTGCATGTACGTATGTGTGTGCACCTCATGTGTGTCTGGCACCCATGGAGGTCTGGAGTTATAGACTATTGTGAGCCACCACACAGACAGTGGGGACTGAACCCAGGTCCTCTGCAAAAGCAGCAAAGGCTCTTAACCCTTAGCCATTTCTCCAGGCCCCAAGAGTAACATGTCTTACACTGAGGTCCTTGTTCCTTCTGGAGTAACATTTTGTGCAGCATGAGAGATGAGAGCCCAGTTTCTTTCTTCTGCAAGTTAAAATCGAAGTTTCCCAGCACATTGGTTGAAGATGCTGTCTTCTACTTCCATTGTGTATATTCTGGTAACTTTGTCAGAAACCAGGTAGCTCTCTGTTCCATTCCTACATTTCCAGGCACTTCCTAAAATCCCAGTTAGCAAACCAGTTTCCAAACCTCACTGGCCACACTTGTTCACTGACTTCCGGTAAGTTTCATTGTGTGTGCAGAGGCTGCAGGCACTGTTCGGGCTTTAGAAGGCCCTTTCTATGTGCATCCAGCCGCCGAGACTGTACTGGCCTACAACAGAGTCCAACACAGCCTTGGGTGTGATCAGTAGACCCACAATCTCAACAGAAGCTGCTCCCATCCAACAGCTGAAGCGAAGCCTGTGCATCCAGCCTTCTGCTGCAGCCTTGGAGACATTTCCAGTGTGAAACTCATGCAAACACAGAGCAGACATGGCCAGGCACTCTTTGCAGTAATGAAGCAACCATCAACATGACAAGTCCACCTCAAAGGAGAATGTGATGGGATTTATAGGGTCCAATTACTCAAAAATAAGATGAAAGCAATTTGCTAATGGATAAGAATTTGGTTAACATCTGATAAGACAGTAAATCCCACCTCTTGGTGCTAACTTTTCAACTGTGCAAAAAAAAAATGACTTATATTCTTATCAGAAATGAAATCTACAAGGTTAATTAATGTGAGTGCATAACATACGCTTATACCAAGTCTGAACTAAATGCATTGCTCCAAGTTTCCCTGGGTGGATCTGTTACTTCTTAAAACAATAAAAAAACACACTGCCCTACTTTTCTTCCACAGTTAAAAATTTTGGCTAATGATTTTGAACAAAAATAAGAAAAAACAGTGTCACTGTTATGCAAGTGCAGCTTTGGGACAAATCTCCAATCCAGAAAGCAGAGCTCCAGTGAGTCACAGAGGGCTGCCTATGTGTTCACCCTGTGGCCTTGATGATCGAGGCAGTGGCAGGTGCCACTACTATTTTGGTCTTATTTTGCTCAAACAATCAAGTGGAACAGATAGAAATTCAAGCTCTTTCCTCATTTTTTGACCCATTTTCACAGCTCACTCAGTCTTAGGGAATGGTCTCTGTCTATTTGACTTAGTCTTGGGACACCTTGCAGTGTCATTTATTAAGTGATCAGAGTGACAGGAAAGGACCCATCAATCGTTTGGTGGTTTTGCTGTCTTTGGGAGTCTACTGTTAAACCCCAGCTGCAGCTGGACTGGGCTGTGGAGTGCCAAGGAAGGTAGTGTCAGCCAGGCAGCAAGTGCTGCTCTCCCCCTCCACACAGCAAAACCTGGGCACAGAAAGGCCAGCCCCCCGGACATCTTTGTTTGCCTAAACAAGAAAGAGGGCGGTTCACTCTGTGTTGGAAAGAGTAATGAAAACACTTCACTCCATTTGAGTTCAGGAGGGCCAACTCAATGTAGGCATGAAGAAATGAGCTGAATTCTCAAAACCCCTGGAGGTTCGGAGCCACAGCAGAGAATACTGTCCATTCTTTTCCTCAGCAGCAGCCATTTCCACACCTTTGAAGTCATTAGCATTTTACCTATCATCTGACACTGAGGACTTTTCAGATCTTCTGTCAATCCAGCCTCCAAGAGTGAGTACATTTTAAACTGAGACCCCATGTTATAAATGAACGGCCTCACTACAAGACGTCCCCAGTCTTGTACCTGGCAGTCCTGTCACTCAATGAATTTGGGATTTCCAGTTGAGAGATTTTGTGGCACGTACTTCATTTTGTATGCACAGTTTAAAAATATTTGTGAGTTTGGAATGTTTTATATCTTTTCACACATTTTAACTGTACACACTCACAGGCAGGGCTCAGTATGGCCATTTCCATACAAGTTCTGTGGTAGTTTGAATGTAATTATCCCCCATAATCTCATGAGTAGCACTATTAGGAGGTGTGGCTTTGTTAGAGTGGGCATGTTCTTGTTGGAGGAAGTGTGTCACTGTGGGGGCAAGCTTTGAGGTTTCCTGCTGTGGGATGGTCTGTATGTCAAACATGTTGCTTATTGGTCAATAAATAAAGCACTGATTGGCCAGTGGTCAGGTAGGAAGAAGTATAGGCGGGACAAGGTGGAGAGAATTCTGGGAAGTGGAAGGCTGAGGAGACATTGCCAGCCGCCACCATGACAAACAGCCTGTGAAGATGCCGGTAAGCCACAAGCCATGTGGCAAGGTATAGATTTATAGAAATGGATTAATTTAAGATATCAGGACAGTTAGCAAGAAGCCTGCCACGGACATACAGTTTGAAAGCAATATAAGTCTCTGTGTTTACTTGGTTGGGTCTGAGCGGCTGTGGGACTGGCGGGTGAGAGAGATTTGTCCTGACTGTGGGTCTGGCAGGAAAACTCTAGCTACAGTTTCCTATGCTCAGGATACCACCCAGTGTCTCAGTCAACTTCCTGCTGCATGCAAGATATAGGACTCTCATCTACTTCTCCAGCACCATGTCTGCCTGCATGCTGCCATGCTCCTTGCCATGATGATAATGAACTAAACCTCTGAACTGTAAGACAGCCCCAATTAAATGTTTTCATTTATAAGAGTTGCTGTGGTCATGGTGTCTCTTCACAGCAATAAAAACCCAAACTAAGACCAGCACACAATGAGCACTGACCACAACCCACGATGCTCTTATCTTCCTTCCTCCCTTCCTCCCTCTGTCCCTCCGTCCCTTCCTTCCTTCCTTCCTCCCTTCCTTCCTTCCTCCCTTCCTTCCTTCCTCCCTTCCTTCCTTCCTCCCTTCCTTCCTTCCTCTTTCTCTTCCTCCCCCGTCTTTCTTTCTCTTAATCAATCATTCATTCATTCATTCATTCTTTCTCCCCACCTTGCAACTTGTGTACAGCCCAAGCTGGCTTCAAACTCACCATTCTTTACTTCAGCCTCCTGAATGCCCCGGGCTGGGACCACAGGTGTGCTCCACTGTGGCCATGCTTTTTCTGAGGAGCATCTTTTCAAGATATTTCTTCATTTTATGTTGGGGTTACTTATATTTTTTTATTGTGAACTTTATTTTGAGTTCTTTAATTTGAATACTAGCCCTCTTCCAGAAGACTGTTCTATAGCAGTTAGTTGGTAATTTGTATGAATGAATATCTGCTTAATCCTCTGAGCTATTTTGTAGTTCAACTCTGATATTCTTTGTTGGGTTTTTAGTATGGGTGGCTATCACTGAGTATAGGATACTAAAACCACCCACAAATACTGCGTTGAGGCTTGACTTAGCTTTTCCTTTTTGTTTATTGTATTTATTTTCTAAAATTGGCTAATCTAAAATAAGATGTGGGCTGGAGAGATGGCTCAGGGGTTAAGAGCACTGGCTGCTCTTCCAGAGGTCCTGAGTTCAATTCCCAGCAACCACATGGTGGCTCGCAACCACCTATAATGATATCTGGTGCCCTCTTCTGGCCTGCAGGGACCCATGCAGGCAGAATACTGTACACATAATAAATAAATCTTTAAAAAAAAAATAAGATGCATATGGATTTACATTCATGATATTCTTTTTATAATTTAGTGTGTGTGTGTGTGTGTGTGTGTGTGTGTGTGTGTGTGTGTGTGTCTGTGTCTGTGTCTGTGTCTGTGTCTGTGT
>CABHPR010146856.1:28790-60580 GCA_902168415.1 Peromyscus melanophrys
TGTGTGTGTGTGTGTGTGTGTGTGTGTGTGTGTGTGTGTGTGTGTGTTTGGAAACACACACACGTTACTTTTGTATTGCTGTGAAGAGCCACCATGACCAAGGTAACTTATAGAAAGAAAAATTTAGTTGGAGGCTTGCTTAGAGTTTCAAAGATGAGTCTATGATCATCAATGACAGGGAGTATGGCAGCAAGCATGTAGGCATGATGTTAGAGCAGTGGAAGGGAACTTACATGTTGAGACAACAGCCATGAGGTGGGGCAGGGCAGGGTTGGGAGGAAGGTGGGGAGGGAGAGAGAACGCAAGAATAGTATGGGGTTTCGAAACCTGAAAGTCCACTCTTAGTGACAGTCCTATTCCAACAAGGCCACACATCCTAATCCTTCCCAAACAGTTCTATGAACTGGAGATATACCATTCAAACATATGAGCCTATGGGGGCCATTCTCATTCCAGCCACCATAAGGCATGGGAGCTACACTTATCTGTGGGTATAAGGTTACATATTTAGAATACAATTAGAAATTATACCGTTTTAGGGAAATGACATTAGTGTTTCTCATCTAGGGTTATATCTTCATCAGCCATGTATAGTGAGTTAGGCTTATAGTATCAGGCATGAATTTCAAGCCATTGAGTGGGCCTTGTGCGGGCTAGTTTTATGTAAAATTGTCACAAGCTAAAGTCTCCCCTTCAAATCTGGACAATGGCATTAGACTATATTGTTGTGTGGGTGATGGGCTCATGGACTCTCCTGTTCAACAACTGAAAAAGGGATATGCCTGACACTAGTTTGTTTGTTTTGTCTTTTGGTGGGAATCATTGTCACACCAAATGTCATAATTTCTTTAAAACATATGTGCATATGTATACATATGAATAATATATGCAATTTAAGTAAACATAAAATAATATGATTCACTATGGCTTTTGAAACATTCTTAGTATTGTTTATCTCTCCTCCCTCTCTCCCCAACTATGTTTCCTTTCCCCCCCTCATCTGGTAGAGTATTACCCCACCTTACCCATCTCTCCTTCATAGCTTCTGCATCCCACTATTTTCCTCTAAAGAGCTTGTTCTACTGATCCCCATGATTTCTTTTTACTCTCATGGTATCTGCAGTTGCTCCGGATGATATATTCCCATCTGAAGATTCAGAGACAGGATCCAGAAATAAGTAACTATATATGGCATTTCTCTTTCTGGGTCTGGTTACTTTACTCAGTATAATATCTTTTAGATCAATCCATTTACCTGCGAATTTCACAATTTTATTTTTCTTTTCAGCTGAATAGAATTCCAATGTGTACAAGCACCATATTTTCATTATCCATTTATCTGTTGAAGGACACTTAGTTTGTTTCTAGTTCCTAGCTATTGTGAATAGAATGGCAATGGACATTGCCAAACAAGTACCTGCAGAGTAGGATGCCAAGTCCGCTGGGCATGTGCCTAGGAGTGGTATAGCTGGGTTATGTGGTAGATCTACTTATAGCTTTTCAATGATTCACCACACTGATTTCCATAATGGCAGCATCAGTTTGCAATCCTACCAGTGTGAATGAGTATTCTCCTTTCCCATATCCTTGTAAACACATTTGCCATCAGTTGTTTTCTTGATTTTGACTATTCTGCCTGGGAAGGATGAAATCTCAATATAGAAGAAGAATGAAATTGGACCTGTACTTATCACTTTCACAAAAAATTAACTCAAAATGCATCAAAGACCTTAATATAAACCCTAAAATGCTGGAACTGCGTAAGTAAACTTACACAATATTTGAATTGTGTTTCACTAATTGCCAAGGATGTTGAACAATCCTTCAGATACTGGTTAGACGTTTTTATTTCTTCTTTTGGAAACTATCTATTTTGGTGCATGACCAATTTTTAAATTGTGTATTTGTTTTGAGTTGTTTATATATTTTGATAGTTTCCTCTATCAGATGTATAGTTGGAAAAGATTCTTTCCCCTCTGTGGGGTGTTTGTTCTTCTCTCTATTGTTTTCTTAGCTTGTACAGAAGGTTTTCAGTTTTATGAGGCCACTTTTTTCAATTGTTGACATTAATTCCTGGGCAAATGGGTCCCATGTAGAAAGTCCTTTCCTAACCCTTCACCTTCTGGGATTGCCTGTGTTTTCTTCCAGCAGGTTCATTGTTTTAGATCTCACATTTAGATCTTTGATCCACTTGGAGTTTATTTTTCCTAGGTGATAGATATGGGTCTAATTTCCTTCTTGTGTATGTGGACACCCAGGTTTCTCAGTACCACTTGGTGAAGATGCTGTCTTTTCTCCAATGTGTGTTTTTGGCATCTTTGTTGACTATCAGACAGTTATAGTTACATGTGCCCATGTTTCAGTCTTCTATTTTGTTCCACTGGTCTACATAGTTGCTTTTGTAATGGTACCATTTTGTTTTTATATAACTGTGAATGAAATTGGACCCATACCTATCACCTTCACAAAGAATTGACTCAAAATGGATCAAGAACCTCAATGTGAAACCTGAAATTCAGAAACTTCTACCAATATAAAATCTGGAGTGGTAAACTTCCATCATCAGCATTATTCTTTCTGCTGAAGATTGCTTTAGCTATCCTGCACCTTTTGTGGTTTCATATACATTTTAGGACTGTTTTTTGTATTTCTGTGATGAATGCTATAGGGATTTTGATTGGGACTTCACTGAATCTATGAATTGCTTTTGGTAGAATGGTAATTTTCACAATACTGTTTCTACCAATCCCTGAACATGGTAAGTATTGTCATATTCTAGTGTCTTCCCCAATCTCTTACTTCATGTAAGTTTTCTTTATAGAGTAGGGATCTTTCATCTCCATGGTTAGGTTTATTATTAGACCTATTTTGCAGTCACTGTCAATGGGAGTTTTCCATAATCTCTTTCTCAGCACTTACAATGTTGGTGTATAGAAAGACTACTGATTTTGCATATTGCCATTATACTGAAATTATTAATCATTTCTAGAATATTTGCAATCTCCCATGTATAGTATCCTATCTCCTACAAACAGGAATACTTTAATTTCTTCTTTTTCTATTTGTAGCTCTTCAATTGCCTCCTCTTGTCTCTAGATAGTGCTTCAAGTTCTAAGGTGGAAAGGAGTGGGAATGGTGGGCAACCCTTTCTTATTTCTTATTTTAATGAGATTGACTTGAGGTTTTTCTCTGTTTAGGATGATGTTAGGTATGGGTATCTCACATACAGAATTAAAAATATTAAGGTATGTTCCCTCCAGTCCTACTTGCTCTAGGACTTTTATCATGAAAGCATGCTGGATTTTTCCAAGGGCCTTTCTGCATGTACTTTTGTCTTCAAATCCATGTATTTGATTTATTACATTTATTAACTATATACAATGACTACATAAATATATACAATAACTATATACTATTGTATATAATAAATATATACAAACTACTATATTGAACTATCTGTACATTATGTATGATCATTTTTATGTAAGCCTGCATGAGGTTTGTAGGTATTTTATTGAAGATTTTTGGATCTATGTTTATCAGAGATATTGGCCAGTTTTCTTTTTCTTTTGTGTCTTTACATAGTTTTGATATTACAATGATACTGTCTTCATAGAAGTTTGGAAGTCCCCCTTCCACTTCTATTTTTAAAAATAATTTAAGTAGTAGTAGTTATTAACCTTTTTTGAAAGTCTGCTAGAATTCACTTCTTAATATATCTGGGGCTGGACCTATTTAGTCAGAAAGAATTTTATTCCTGCTTCAATCCCTTTATTTCTTACAGGTATGTTTAAATTTTTGGTTTCTTTTTGGGTTAAGTTTTATGGTTTGGATGAATCTAGACATTTATCCATTCTCCTTATATTTTCTAACTAAATGAGTACAGGTTTTGCAGTAAACCCTTATAATATTCTGAATTTCTTTGGTGTATGTTGTGATGTTTCTCTGTTCATTTCTGATTCTGTTAATTTGGGTTGTTTCTGGGCCAGGGGTCTGTTAATTACATTCATATTTACAGAGAGCCAATTGTTGGATTCATTGATTCTTTGTACTGCTTTCTTCATTTCTATTTCATTAATTCCTGCTCTGATTGTCGTTATTTCTTCTTGTCTAGTAGATTTAGGTTTGGTGTGTTCTTACTTTAAAAATTTTTTTATTTAATATTTTTCTACAATATAATTTGATAATTTCCCCCTCTGCCAATTCCTCTCATATTTTCCCCATATCCTAACCCATCCAATTCTGTGTTCCTTTTCTCTCTTCTAAAAAAATAAACAAAAACAAAAACTCAAATAACTAAAAAATACCCTACAAAAAATAGAATACAAACTATTGTGTGCTATTGGAATCATTCATCACCTTGGCTCTTACATTCTTTTTGTCTTCTCTTCCACATAGATCCCTGAACTTTGAAGGGGAGAACTTGGGTGAAAAAATTCCGTTTAGAACTGAGTGCTCCTATGCTTATCACTTTCTGCAAAATGACCAGCTGCGGGCATCTATGTTAAATCCCATATATGCTAGAAAAAGCTTTTCTGATGAAGATTAAGTAACGCACTGGTCCATGTGCATAGCAGAATGTTATTAGGAGTCATTGTATTGCTATGTTCCTTTAGCAGTATAGTAGTAGTAGGTCTGCTCCTAAGTCCCTGATCTACCTAACTTCAGGTTCTTAGCCACTTTGGTGGTGTCAGGAACTGGTTACATTTCATGGAAAGGGCTTTAAGCCCAATCAAAACGTGGTTGATTACTCCCTTAACTCTTGTGCCACCATGTCACTAGTATGTATTCCAGGCAGGTCACTCTTACAGTTCTCAGGGTTTGTAGCTGGGAGATAGTGATGATTGCCTTTCTTCTCTGATAGTGTGGAAAGTACTTTCCAGTAACATGAATGCTAGTCAGTAGGAGACAAGGTTTTAGTTAGGCACCAGCTTAGTTTCTCTATGTTTGATAACATATGTAAGTGTTGTCTTCAGCAACAGGGCCTTCCTATCAGCTTGTGGAAAATAATGAATAGCTTTGGCAATAGCCTGCAATGTTTAGGTGTCTTCATGGGGCCTCTTTGGCCAATGACTCAACAAGATGTAACCCATTCCTGGCGCTGTAGGTTTTACTTGGTGATGTAAGATGTCTAGTTGGAGTATTGTCTGCTCTATTATTTAGGGATTCCATATATATATATATATATATATATACATATATTTATGAATGCTTCTACAATAGAAGGCTCTCATATGGTTTTGTAAATGACCTTTAGTATTAGTTGTCCCACATTCCCTTCTTCACCTTTCTCTTCCATCCCCTCCCTATTTAATTCTCCTATTCTGTTTTCCCTTTGTCTCTTCATAACACTATATTCTATTTCTTCTTCCTTCTCCTGCCTCTTAGACCCTTATCTGGTACCTAACTTTTCTGATTATTTGGATTTGTAGCATGCCTATCAATAGCTTAAAAGCTAATGTCCACATATAAGAAAAAACATGCAAAATTTGTCTTTTGGGGTCTAGGTTACCTCACTCATGTTGATTTTTTTCTAGCTCAATCCAATTACCTTCAAATGTCATAATTTCATTTTTTTAACATTCCACTGTGTAAATGTCCTACAGTATCATCATCTTTCATCAGTTGATAGACATCAAGGATGTTTCCAATTATTGTCTAATGTGAATAGGGCAGCAAAGAACATAGATGACCAAGTGCTTCTATAATAAGGTGTAGAGTCCTTTGGGTATATGCCCAAGAGTGGTGAATTTTGAGGAAGATCTGTTCTCAGATTCCCAAGGAACCATTACACTGATTCCCATGGTGCCTGTACAAGTTTGCACTACCATCAATAATGAATAAGTGTTTCCCTTTCCCCACATTCTCACCAACATGTTCTGTCATTAGTTTTATTATCTTGGCCATTCTGTAATGGGTAAAATGATAGCTGTCTTTACATGTACAAGATCTTAAAGACTGAACATATGCCTTATTATTAAGACAAGGGAGGAGGCACAGGGTTAACGTTCATCCTCAGTTCAGTTCCTGTCCACCAGGGGGTGCAGTTTCCTTACACAGGCTCATTTCCTAAATGATTTTTATCTAAGCAAACTCATCCTTTCTCTGAGTTAACATTTCACGCTAAGCATCAAAACCATTTTCTAGATGACACTAAAGATGAACTTTTCTCCAGGCTTTGTGACTGCAATACTCCTCATATTTGGTAAGTAAAGTGATGTAAACAGTGAAGTTTTTAGCTGTAAGTTATCTAAAAGCATTATCCTCAGGGTGACACAGAACTCACTCTCCCTCTCTCTTCTCTCCTTGCACTCTAGGAAGGACCCATGGAAACTCTGTGACTCAAACAGGAGGCCAAGTGACCATCTCAGAAGGCGGGTTCCTGACAATAAATTGCACGTATTCAATCACAACCATAGCATCCCCTACTCTTTTCTGGTATGTTCAATATCCTGGAGAAAGTCTACAGCTCCTCCTGAAAGCCATTATGGCTGGCGAGAAGGGAAGCAGCAGAGGTTTTGAAGCTACATACGATAAAGGATCCACTTCCTTCCACTTGCAGAAAGCCTCGGTCCAAGAGTCAGACTCGGCTGTGTACTACTGTGTTCTGCGTGACACAGTGGTGGAAACTGCAGGGGGAGCTGAGCACAAACTGAGAGGTAACAGGCAGTCTGGCTGCTGAGCACCTGCCTCTGAAATCCTCTGGCTTCAGCACACCCTGTGGTGTGGGACCTTACACTCCTCTGTTGGTGAAAATCATGTAAATGACCACATAACTTCACAAACCATTAGTGTAGCTGGAGAATTTCTCTCCAGGTCCCGTCAAGTCCCGCCAGTCCCAGATCCCAATTATAAAATAAACACATAGACTCTTACATTATTTAAACTGCTTGGCCATTAGCTCAGGCCTATCATTGTCTAGCTCTTACTATTATATTTAGCCCATTTCTATTAATCTATACTTTGCCACGTGGCTTGTGGCTTACCAGTACCTTACATCTTCCTTGTCCTGGCAGCGGCTACAGGCACTCTCCTCCTTCCCTTCCTGTTCCCCTAATTCTCCTCTCTGTTAGTCCCACCTATACTTCCTGTCTGGCTACTGGCCAATCAGTGTTTTATTTATTAACATATTTGCCATATAGAACATCCCACAGCACTTCCCCTTTTCTTTTTTTTTTTTTAAAGGAAGGCTTTAACTTTTACATAGTAAAATTACAGATAATAAAACAATTATAAAGCAAGAATTACAGTTATAATATCTAGTCTATTTATAGTAACTAGTCTATTTGGCAAAATTAAAGAAGATATCCTATCTATCTTATATTTGTGAGTCTAAGGTTTTATATCTAACTTACCTTTTATCATAACTAAGGAAAATTATAACTATCTAGCTTCAACTACATCAAAGACCTCAGAAGGATATAATATTACCTGAGAAATGGGAGAATGATGCAAGCAACTTTCGGGAGTCTTGCTGGGTAGACAGAGACAGCTGACAGCCTGGACAGTCATTCAAAGTTCTCTTGTAAAGTTGGGGCATCTGTCTTCAGCCCACAGGGCTAGAGTCTCTTGGTCAATTTTCTCTGTGTCCTGTAGAATGTCTGGCAGTTTTTTCTGTGAAGCAGGAACCTAAAGGACCATTTTGCCAAGCAAAGTTCAGTGGTTACCTTTCCATGGGTCCTGCATGTCCAGTCGATCAAGCAGTCCAGGCAAGAACAGTTTCTTGTCCAAATGGCTATTTTTGCCAAGGTGAAGATAAACTCCATATGTAGTGTCTTTGATGCCCATCCTCCTCTCTGGAGTAAATCAGTGCTGCCAGGAGCAGACATGTCTTACTGTCCAGAAAGTCTAAATTTTTAAAATATTTTAAATGCCATATTCTGTAGGTCTTTGAAGTATTTGAAGATTACCTATCTATCTGAAGTATATCTATGTATACCTAGAAGACTTAACTAACATGGCTACGAGTATGATTATCATAGATGACTAATTATTAATCTATTTTTTAATTATCCATTACAATTTTAAATGAGCTGTACAAACGTAACACCTTAAACAAGAGTAGAAATATACACACAATATAACAAAATCAACTTTAAGTTTGTATCAATAAACTAAAATTTATACCAATGTAAAACATTTTTAAACATAAACTAAAATCTATACCAATGTAAAACATTTTAAACAAGTTGTTGCTTTTTAAAAGTAGGTTCATTAATCTACCATTTTATCCTATCATCTCTATATCCTATATATCTATGTCATATCCCTTTTCTTTTTTAGAAAGAGATCACATTTATAATCAACCTGTTTTAAATAAAAATATTGGTTTTTCTCTGTCCCACACCAGAGGGCTCTTCTGATTTGGGACACAAGAATCTTTTAACCTTTTATTTTAGCAATATGCCTGGGTTTAGAGGGGGAATGAGCCAATTCCATCTCCAAAGCCAGTTTGGTATATTTGGGAATTTGGGCATAGCTTCTCTTACTACTTCCTGCTGGAGAGGGGTGCTGTATCTTATGGGGACACAAAGAAGATTTTAGGATTATGGAGTAGTCTGTGAGGGTGTCTTGTCTGAGCCAGTTGTCTTGAAACTGTTTTGGATGTTGGATCATCTGGGCCATGGTGTCACTGGAGACCATTCATGGGGTCTTGGCTGCTCAAACCTGATGTATCTTAATCTGGAACAAATCCATAGCCTCTTGCTTCCTGTGGAAACAAAAGCAGAGTCTCCTTTCCAAAGCAACATATCCTTATATCCAAATTTTGAAGTCAAGGTATGTACCTTTAAAGTATACATTTTGGCATAACTCAACAGCTTTTGCAATCAAATATTTTTCTTCAGTTGTGAATATCAAAGACAACATAATCCAGATTCTCTGTGTGATAGCCATCTTTACGTGGCTTGTTACCTTTACTGTTTCTTTAAAGACTTTATTTTTAAAAACTGTCTATTTGTTTATATAACTGTATATATTTCTTTTTCTCTCTCTTTCAAGCCTATGTCATTTTTACACACATTATAAACTATTCCATCTGAATCAGTCTTATTGTGAACCTATTGCCAGTAGCTCAAACCCGCGTTTTGTGGTGTCTAGCTGCCTGTATGAGACATGAAGCAGAAACCTGGTTTTGGCTCTGTTTAGAATTGCTTATTAAATATTCTCAGGTTTAAGGTGGAAACTCAAGCCATTGGGCGCCATTTATAGCTGGAGAATTTCTCTCCAGGTCCCGCCAAGTCCTGCCAGTCCTGGAGCCCATTTATAAAATAAACACACAGACGCTTACATTATTTAAACTGCTTGGCCATTAGCTCAGGCCTATCATTGTCTAGCTCTTTGCTATACAGAGCATCCCACAGCACATTAGAATAATGAAGTGGTCTCTGGGGCCAGATCTTAAGTTAGGTTTCTGCAGTGCTGGGGTCAACCCAGAGCCTTGTACAAGCAAGTGGTCTGTTACTGAGCCATATTTTAATCCTTATCTATCTTTAGATAATCAAATGTGCTGGAGAAAGAGACATTTGCAAAATGTGACCTAACAGAGTCTGGTAGGAAAGGTGACAGAAAGCTGCAATCCTTCCCTTACAAAACCCTGCGGAATTCTTAAGGAGAAGGAGAAAGAGCAGGAACAAAGGTGCAAACAGCAACATGAAGAGCTGAAGGGAGGGACACTCATTGTACAGAAGACAGGTCACTTTCAGGGTAAATTTAGATAGGATTTCTTCTATTTTAGGGGAACCTCATTCTTCCTTCCTTCCTTTCTTGCTTTCTTTCTTTCTTTCTTCTTTCCTTCTTTACTTACTTCTTGCTTGCTTTCTTGCTCCCATCTGTCCTTCTTTCTTTCTTTTTATTTTTATTTTAAATGGAGTTTCTCTATGTAGTCCTGACTGTCCTGGAACTCTTTGTAGACCTGGCTGGCCTCAAACTCACAGAGATACCACTGCCTCGGCCTCTGCCTCTGCCTCCCAAGTGTTGACATAGACGAGAGTCAGTATACCTATCATTTTACTCTTAAACCCTTCAAATGATCATATGAGATCTACCTATTTCACAGTGAGATTTAGATTAGTGTTAGATCTGGGTACTGTTGGATGGCCACGCTGTCACAAAACCAGTGATCACACTGTCTTTACCTCTCATAATTCTCTTTAGGAACATGTTTTGTCCTGTATGAGTGGACTGTTCTGGTTTCCTTTTGATTTCTCAGGCAAGCTATGTTTCCATTCCTTTGCTTTCTCCATCTCTATGCATTAGATCTCAGATGTACAGTAAACCTTCACTTAACTAAACAACTCTCACATTTTCATTGGCTTCAACTTCACTGACAAATGAGAAGGATTAAGAAAGGAATTTTCAAGACCTTCAACACTTACCACTTTTCAGTACCTGTGTGGGGTCCTTGACTGTTCCTCCATTGGTGTGTAATTCAGGAGCACAGAGTACTGCTGATCCTTAGCGTCTGTGACCACATGTGACAACATTGGTCTGGAGAAGGATTGTTGACGTGATGACGGCTGATTAGAAGTCCTACCGTTACCACGGGAGCAGAATTTAACATTCTCTCAAAAATGCATTGTGTGCAGACGTGAAATTGTCAAAGAATTGACAAAAATATTTCATTTTTAAACAGAATTTTAATGTATCTGTTTCTTGACAAAACTTATTTTTTAAAAACTGGTGACACAGTAGCAAATAGAACAGGGCAAAAGTCACATTCTGAAGGAATTTTCATTTTAGGTTCAGACTAAGCTCAGGCTAGTCATTACCAATAGCCTCTGCCATGAGTCTTTTCTATTTAAACCTTGAAAATCATTAGGTATCTGCTTTCAGTGAGGAAAGTAAACATTACCTGTCCTGTCTAATGTCCTATGTAGAGCCAGAATTGAACTGAGGCCCTGAAATAGAATCTAATTGACACTCTACCGTGTGTTTCTATGGATACGTAAGAATTTACAACCTGAATCACTTTGCCAGCAGTGAAAAGGAACTGCAAAAAATGTACCCAAAGGTCTTGAGCAAGTCCAGCTCTGACCCCAAGATGGCAGTGTTTGCGTTGGTCCTGTCTCCAGGAGCTGAGGTGTGTGTCAGGTCTCTGATTGGCTGGCTGTACTTCCCGAGCCTTCCTTTATGTTACTGTTTCTATTTCATCAGAAACAGCTGATGAAATAGGCAGCAGCTTTGGGGGCAGACTTCTGCAGAACAGCAATGGAGAAGCACCTGAGTGCCTGCTGGGTGGTTTTATGGCTGTATTTACAGTGTAAGTTAGAGGAAGTTTTAGCCAGGGGCCATAGGAAGTCAAAGATATTTTTTTATTTAGGATTTGGGGAAAAGATGTAATACCTTGGGATAAGTGGAGGGAGGAAAGTAGGCCTATTCCTAGATCACCTGAGATTCACGTGGAGAGTAAAGAAGGATATGAACTACAATTACTAAGTGTGGATGATTGATTTCTGGAATTTTACACTTTTTTCTGATTAGGGGTTGCTGGGAAGACCCAAGTGGAGCAGAGTCCCCAGTTCATGGCTGTCAATGAGGGAGAGAACTGCGTCCTCCAATGCAGTTACACTGTGAGCCCCACTAACAACTTAAGGTGGTACCGACAAGACACAGGCAGAGGTCTTGTGTCCCTGGCAGTCATGACTTACACAGAGAACAAAAAGTCAAATGGAAGATATTCAGCATCTCTGGATGCAGATGCTAAGCACAGCACCCTGCACATCACAGCCTCCCAGCTCAAGGACACTGCCTCCTACATCTGTGTGGTGGGTGCACCATGCTCCACAGATACTTGCAGCCAGTATCAAAACCTCTCCTGGAGGCTTAAAGAACACATAGGTGACAGAACAGTCTTTTTAACACTGTACTAGGGAACTGAATTTCCCCTTTTGGCTTATTAGTCTCATTAGAAAGACAATTTTGAAACAGTCTGAAAAGAAAGCTTGAGGACAATTTTAATAGATTTTGATAGAAAAACAACAGTATAGGAAAGTAGTATATCCTGGCAGCCGCCATGAGGTGCGGAGATGGAGAAAATGTTAGCCTTTTCAGTTCACCACAGAGGTCAGAGAAACAGTGAGAAAGCTCAGAATGTCAAGGAAATAAGCTCAGCCACAGATCTGTGTGCAGAGGGCAGTCAGTACCTCACTCTTGTGTCCCACACAAAAGGATTATACCAGGAATACATGCTTAAAAATGGAAAAAGAAATATCTTATTAAGAAGGAAAAACATTCTTAAGAATAGATGTATGCTAATGAACTGAGGAGAGAGTCCCCAAAACATCTGACCACACTGTGGTTATAAGACCCTTAGAGTCCCCATCTCTATCGTGCATTTTGCTTGAGCATTTTTGCAAAATCCAAGTTCCTTAGATGAAGTCCAGGTAAGGAATATCATCCAGTTTTCCTTCTTTCATATGTTAACCTTTTACAAAGAGTAATCATTATTTCCAATTTAAACATTTTTGAGAATTTCATACAGGTGTATCATACTTACATAATTTCTACTTCACTCTCTTCCCTTATAACTCCCCTCATATTTTCCTTACTCCTTCTCAAACTCATGTTCTCCTCTTTAATTACTGTTTCATACACACACACACATACACACACACACACACACACACACACACACACACACACACACACACAAATCTTATTGAGTCCATTTAGTGTTGCTCCTATGTGTATATGTTTAGGGTGACCTCTTGGGATTGGATAACCTATCAGAAGTCTTACCCCTGGAGAAAGCTGATTCGCCCTGTCTCAGCAGTCATTAACTGTCTGCATCTCTTCATCCAGGAGTGGAACCTTATGAGAGTTCCCATATCTATGCTGACATGTCAGTCGGCACTGTCATTTTACAGGTCTTGTTTAGTTGATCACATTTTTTGATATTTCTTGGGTGCAGCTTCCCTGTCATATACAGAAGACACAGTCTCACAGCAGATGTGCTGGTCCTCTGGCTCTTTCAGTCTTTCATCTTCTCCTTCCTCAATGTTCCTTGAGCTTTGAGTGTAGGGGTTGGATTGTAGACATATCAGTTGAGGTTGGACACTATATGGTCTGTTGTGCTCTGCACTTTGACCAATTTTGGACATCTGAAATGGTCTCTTTTGTTTGCTGCAAAATGAAGCTCCTTTGATGAGGGGTGAGAGCTTATCTGTGTGTATAATGATCAACATTTAGAATTTTGTTAGAAATTATACTGGTTTAAGGAAGTGACATTAGTATGCTCTCTTCTAGGGATCATGGCCTCATCAGCCATGGGTACTTGAGCTAGGTTTACGATACCAGGCATGGATTTCTTTCTACTGAATGGGTTTTAAGTCCAGCTAGACAGATGTTGGCAGCTACCAAGATATACATTGTATAAAGCTAGTCATTTTTTTGTGGTTCATACACAGTATACATAAGTAGGACTCTTGATTACTTTTCTCCTTCAGAAGCATGAACAGCTCCTTTGGATACTGTGAGAGCTAATTCTTAGAGAAGAGATTTCAAGGACGGGTCCAACTTTATTCTCCAAAATCTTGAATCTCAAGTGTGTGCTGTCTTAAACAATAGGCTCTTACCTTCAGGTTCTGGGAGGCAATCAGTGACAATGGCAATAAAGCATGCTATTTTGAGAGTCTCTTTGACTTCTCTGACCAACATCACAAGGAAAGTTTCCCATGCTTAGCACTAGGGCTTTGTTAGATAGTTTGTGACTCTTGTGAAGAGCATTATCCCTCCAAGTGGAGCACATTCATTCAAACTATCACCTATCGTCTACTATCTGCCTATCTCTCTGTCTCTGTCTCTCTCTCTCTCCATCTATCCATCTATCATCTATCATCAATTTATATATCTACCACCTATCAACTATTTACACATGCACACACACAGCATGTATTTTTAAATAAAGATTGAATGCATAAGATACTATTACCTGTTGTGTTCCTAGCAACATAACAGGTAAATATATGTGTAGTTTTACGTGTATAAAATGTTCCTGACATCATTTTAATACAATTTGCATATTTGAAATTCATGTAATCATAGGATCATAGCAGCTTTTCCTGTGGAATAAATTGTCATTTACTTCATTGAAAATGAAGTTGTGACATTGAATGTCAGGCTGGTTTTTTTGGTTCATGGTCAAAGGTAATACCATCCTCTATGTACCTGTAGGACTTCCTACTCTCTTGCCATCAAGTTTAGCTTTTGTAGAACAACTCTGATTTCAGCTGAATCAACTCTGTTAAAAAGTTTGTAGCATGACATGGTTCTTGCATCTTCTACTGCATTCGATGTCTTATTTATTTCATGTTGCCTTTTGTTAAAAACCTTACAAATAGGTGTGCTTATCATAAACACTGTGCTTCAAGCCCATGCCCTGTCTTTAAGGCTTCATATTGAATTTTCAGACATTATCTAAGGCATGATGGATGCTTTCTTCTGCTGTTGCCATGCCTATTATGGTTCTCACATTTCTTGAGAAATGGCCTTTGTTTTGTTTTTCAAGAGCAAGATATTCTTTTTTTTTTTTTTTAAAAAAAGATTTATTTATTTGTTATGTATACAGTGTTCTGCCTGCACATATCCCTGCAGGCCAGAAGAGGGCACCAGGTCTCATTACAGATGGTTGTGAGCCACCATGTGGTTGCTGGGAATTGAACTCAGGACCTTTGGAAGAGCAGCCAGTGCTCCCAGTGCTCTTAACCTCTGAGCCATCTCTCCAGCCCCGCAAGATATTCTTGAAAAGGACATTAGCATGAGCTTCTTGGTTTCCGCTCTAACCATCAAATAGTTCTGGCTTGTTAGTTGGACATAAGTGTGTCGTAATGCAAAATATAATGATGCGTTGTAAGGGACTCTGGACTCTATGCCTGTTAAAATTGTATTTTAATTTCAAAAAATAAAGGCAACTAATAAAAAGTGTTCCTCATAGCCAAGCATGGTGGTACATGCCTTTAAAGGTGAAACTCAAGAAGCAGAGGTTGGTAGATTTATGAGTTATAGGACAGGTTGGTCTATAAAGTGAATTCTGAGCCATCCAAACTATAAAGAGTGACCCTGTGTCTTAATTACTATGAAGAGACACCACGACCATGGCAACTCTTATAAAGGGAAGTATTTCACCGGGACTGACTTACAGTTAAAAGTTTTAGTCTATTGTCAGCATGGCAGGAAGCATGGTGGCACACAGGCCGACATGGTGCTTGAGAAGGAGCTGAGAGTTCTATATCCAGATCTGCAGGCATCAGGAAGAGAGAGTCCCCTGGGCTTGGCTTAAGTACTTGACAGCTTAAAGTCCACTCCTAGTGACACACTTCCTCCAACAAGGCCACACCTCTTAATAGTACCACCGCCCCCCCCCCCATGAACCTGTGAGGACCATTTTCATTTGCACCACCACATCCTGTCTTAGTCACTTCTTTACCAATGTGATGAGACATCAAGACCAGGTACCTTATAGAAAACAGTTTAAGAAGGTAAGTCCATGGCCATCTTGGCAGGTAGCATGGCAACAGGCGGGCAGGCAGGAAGGCATAGTGCTGGAGCAGTAGTTGAGAGCTTCCATCCTGATCCGAAAGCAGGAGACAGAGAGAAAGAGCTAACTGGGAATGGCTTGGGTTTTGAAACCTCTGAGCTCATCCCAATGACATACCTCCTCCAAGGAGGCCACACCTTCTAATTCTTACCAAACAGTTCCACCAACTAGGGACCACACATTCAAACATGTGAGCCTAAGAGGGGCGTTCTAATTCAAACCACCGTAGCAGACTCTGTCTCAAAGACAAAAAATTTGTTCCTCAGAGTTTGCCATGGAACCATATTTACTAAGTGAGATTTTAATCCAGTCATTTTCTCTAGAATTCCTTTAATTAGAAGAAATTCTTTCAAAAGTCAAAGAGGAAGTGTTTTATACAGCTGCATGTCTGGCTCAGAGAGAAGTTGTGGAGTGTGAAATACTCCTGAGCTACAAGAACCTCACTCAGATTTGGTGATATAGGAAGTATGAATCACTGAATACAAGGAAGTGGCTGCTTGAGGTAACTCAGGAAATTTTTGAAGTTTAACTTGAAATTCATTCATACATGCTCCCTCACATTGAAGCAAATGTCTCTTAAGTTTGTATTTAACTAAGATGCCAGATTTTTACTTTTAGCCTCTCACATAAGAGTGTTTCTTTTTAGCAAATCTTTGGTCTTTGTCAGTATCCACAAGATGGCAGTCTCTTCTTAGAGACATGGGGGACCTCTCAAGTGGTTTTGAGTGACAGAGCTGGGGTGGGGGGAGAGGTTTGCTGGTGTCACAAGGGTGGGGAAAAGAGCTTTGTTTTCCTACTTGGTGGCACAGTATCTTGATGTTTCCTGAAGGAGAAACATTAGAAACGTGAAACTGATTTTTTTTTTAACCAGTCTTAAAATCTAGATCCTCAGTGAAGAGAGAAGAAAGAATAATGAAATCCTTGAGTGTTTCACTAGTGGTCCTGTGGCTTCAGTTTAATTGTGAGTTTTGGCTTTTCTTTTGTACATAAGGTGTGATATGTGGAGTTGTTGCCTACTCTAGGATAATGGTAGGAACACAGATGTTAAGGTGTGGGAGGCCCATAGAAAAGCCATTTTAGAATTTTAGCATCCATATGCATTGAGTCTTGGTTGTGTGACCTTTGTCTTTCTGCACAGGGGTGAGCAGTCAGCAGAAGGTGCAGCAGAACCCGGAATCCCTCAGTGTCCCAGAGGGAGCCATGGCCTCTCTCAACTGCACTTTCAGTGACAGTGCTTCGGATTACTTCAGCTGGTACAGACAGCGATCTGGGAAAGGCCTGGAGTTGCTCCTGTTTGTATTCTCCAGTGGTAAAAAAGAAGGCAGATTCACAGTTCACCTCAACAAAGCCAGCCGGCATGTTTCCCTGCACATCAGAGACTTGCAGCCCAGTGACTCGGCTGTCTACTTCTGTGCAGTGAGAACACAGTGCTCCCCAGGCACCTGCAGCCTGCACAAAAACCTATTGGACCCTAATAAGGCCTGAACTAGAGTATACTTGATCGGAAATGTATTTACTTTAAGAAAATATCTCATCCTGAACACATGGTGCTCTAAGCTTCATGTCTCATATTCCTTCTCATCCTCTTTTTTCATTACCCATTGAATCTAATTAGTGCTGCCCATATGCTTATGGGTGTGGGATCATCTACTAATATACGGGTAACCTACAAGTGACCACTTTCCTAAAGAAAAATGACTCTCCTTATGCCAAAAGGCATCAGTTGCCAATAGCTCCTCAGCAAGAAAAGGGGCCTCAGGAGCCCCTTTCATCTCCATGCTTGAATTTTAAGCTGTCTTGATTTTGTGCATGTCTGGAACAGGTAACCATAGGTCCTGTGAGTTCATGTGTGTAACAGCCTTGTCATGCCCAGAGAAAAGTATTTTGAAGCTCTTCTCCCCATCTTCTAGGTCTGTTTGTTTTGTTTTGTTTCACTTTTCTTCCAAGATATTCCCTAATCGATGTTGGGATGAAGAGTTGGTAGAGGTGTTTCATCTATGGCTGAGCACTCACAGTCTCTTTTTCTTAGCACTTTCAGCATCCTTCTTATCCTTGGGTTTCTACATTTTTCAATCCCCTCCTTTGTGACTTTTTCCTAGCCTTGGAGGGGCTGATACAGATATCCCACTTAGGTTTGGACACTCAACACCTACTCTCAATACTTTGGGCGGTTACGCATCAACTGCATCAACTCACCGAAAGAAAGCATCTTTGACCAAGGTTAAGAGCAACACTAATCTGATTGTTGGTTCTTGTTTGAACTCAGTCACATTCCTTCTTTGCAGCTGGGAGATACTCTTTGACTTTTCATTTGGATGATCAGATTATCACTGTTGGTTCAAGGCAAGTGCTTCATAGATCGAGTCTCAGATCTGGTTATACCTCTCTGAATTTCCTGAGGTATCCAGGTGCAAACTGCTGGCCCTGCTACTGTTGAGTCCATGGCAACATCCTTTGTACTTCTTGGAGTCTGTGTCAAAGTTCTCACATATATTTTGTTTCCCACCAGTTTCCACCTTGCTGAATTTTGTGTAGATCCAATTCAGTTTTCTTTTGCAATCTCACAGTATTCTCTGGGTTCCATGAAGATGTTTCTTGTTAGCTATGAAAATAAAAAGTTTAATATATTTACCAGCACTAGAGACACCTACAAGGTAGAAGTATCAATACCAGTCAGTGACTATCAGCTATGAGGCAGCCAAGGTCAGCATTCAAGAAAGCACAACTCAGAGGTGGGTAGAAGAAAGCTTTAACAACTTCTAATTGGGTAGGTAGTACCTGAACATCACATGATCATCTTCCAACTTGGAACATGCATAGAGCATGTGAGGCTTCGATTGGTTCAGCCCGTGATCACCCAGAAAACTAACCAATCCCAACACAATTATGTCAGCACTTGCCCAATCTCTTTCATAGCCCTATAAATACTCTAGACAAGGTGGGTGACAGTTCCCTCCTTGAAATTATTCTTTCTCTGAAATTTCCCTCACTTTTCCTTAATTTCTCACTTTTCTGTAACTCTCTTAATAAAGATTACCTTGACTTTGCTTACACATACAAGAGTCCACATCTTTTGCCTTCATTGACAGCAGATCACAAACTCAGAACCATCATGCCAGGTCAATCTTTGGTGAATGTCACTGTCTGGCACCAGGGCCTTTGGTCATGTACAACTGAGTTGTGAAAGGGCCTGTTATCTAAAAAAACCGAAAAACTAAAAACCAACCAACCAACAAAGCAAAACCCCAAACTCTGCATTCCTGGGATCCATATACAACTCTGTTCTCATCCATGAAGACATGAATTAAAGACTGTTACCTCTTAATCTGTTCTAGGACAAGGCAGAGAATGCAATAGCTTTGCAATTTCTTCTGAATCATCTCTGGACCCTCAACTATCTCATACCATGTTCAAGTAGCAAAATGAGGTGGCAAACACCAGATGACAGATGGCAAGATGGTGATGCTTCTGTCCCTTAAGACTTGATTTTAAGCCATGCCTCCCCGTGTGTGTGTGTGTGTGTGTGTGTGTGTGTGTGTGTGTGTGTGTATGTGTATGTGTAGACTGAGCTTTCCTCTGACTGGTTAGGTTAAAATCAGGGCTCTGGGAAATAGACTAAACACACACTCAGTTGGGGGAACTAACTTTTCTCTCTTAGGAACCTAGTTCCAAATCAAGAGTCCAGAGCTGCATCCCCTGTGAAAAAAGGGAGACTGAGTAAACTCTGGGAGTTCTGGTGGCTATATGCCTACAACTAGCTAGTGAGTTCAATCTATTGCTAATGGGAACAGGGACATCTAAGTTCAGGGGCTGTATCATTGAAGAGGCCTGGTGTTTTTGATAATTTGAACATGCACTTGGAAAGTATAAATGCTGACTTCTGATCTCTAGCTTGTGTCTCTGTCTAGAGGTGAACAGCCTACAAGCAGAAGAGAATCCTCAGAAGCTGAAAATTGCCACTTTGTTCAAATGATGGTATACTTTGCCCATACATAAGCTTTTCAGTTTTATGACTTTCCTCTCTTCAATTATTGTTTCCCGTGACCATACTATTGGTGTCTTATCCAGAAAGCCTTTTCCTATACAAATGAGTTCAAGACTATTTCACATTTCTCTTCTATTAAATTCAGAGTATCTGGACCTATTTTGTGGTCTTTGACCCATTTGGACTTGAGTTTTGTACAGGGTGATAAATCTTCTTCTACTTGTATCCTTTTACATGTAGCCATTCACTTTGAACAGCATCATTTGTTAAATATGCTGTCTTTTTTCCTGGTATGTATCTCTGGCTTCTTTATCAAATGAGACATTCATAGGTATGTGGACTTATATCTGGGTCTTCACTTCTTTTCCATCCATCAGCATGTCTGGTGTTTATGCTAACACCATACTGTTTTTATGATTACCACTCTGCAATGCAATTAAAATCTGGGGTGGTGATACTTCATGAAGTTCTTTTATTTTTTGTGATTATTTTAGCTATCCTGGGTGTTTTGTGTTTCATTATGAAGCAGAAAAATTAGTTGATTTCTATTTCTCTGGAGAACTGTGTTGGAATTTTGTCAGAGATTGCACTGAATCTGTCAATTACTATTGGTAGGATGGCTGCTTTCACTATATTAATCCCACCAATCCATGAGCAGGGGAGATACTTTCATCATCTGGTTCCTTCTATTTCTTTCTTCTGTGTTTTAAAATTGTTAATATACTAGTTTCTCACCTGTATTATTAGAGTTTATCCAAGATATTTTATTATGCTCGAGGATATTGTGATATGTGTTGTTTCCCTGATTTCTTTCTGTTGTTTTTAGATTTCACAGTTTGTTTATATGTTTTCTGTTTTGGTTTTGTTTTAACGTGGAGTGTCCATTTCTTTTACCTTGTCTGCAGTGCCTGGATTCCTTCTTCTGTGTCTTCTGCTTTGTTGGTAAGTCTTACCTCTGAGTCTTTGGTTTGACTTCCTAAATTTTTGATTCCCAGTTTTATCTCAGTTTGTATTTCTTTAGTAATTCTGTTTCTACTTGCAGGTCTTAAACTGTTTACTTCATTTTATTCCACTGTTGTTTGTGTTTTCACAGACTTCATTAAGGGATTTATTCATATTCTCTTTAAGACCCTTGGAAAAAATTCATAATATCTATTTTTTAAGTCCTTTTTCCTTGGTTCAGCTATATTGCATTTTCAGGATCTGTTCTAAGTATGGGTACTGGGTTCTGGTGGAGACATGTTGTCTTGGTTATTAATGATTATTATGTGCACATGTCTAGAGTTGGGATAATTGTATTTTTATGTTTCAATAACTGATATTTTTTTTCAGTGGATGTTTTATTCCTTGGTTTCTGATGAACTCTGTGGATCTTAGTGAAGTATGGTTGTTATTGCCTTGTAGGGAGTGCTTCTATGGGCCAGTGTATGGCAGAAAGGCATAGATGTAGACTAGGAGAAAAAAGCTGAGAGAGGCTTCATTAACAAGCTAAGGAGATGCTGTTCACACCTAGAGGTGAGAATCATAAGAAGTTGGGGGTGTGGTGTTAAGAGAGTATCCTGAAATAGGTTGCAGTAAGACAAAGAATTATATGGAGAGATGGGGATGGAAAGGGTGGGGCCCTGGATCTGAACCAAGAGTTGTAGTGTCCAGTGAATGAAGTTGAGGAAGGGACCTGTGAGCAGGTTGTTACCAGGCTGAGGATGAGAATGGAGAGATTGTAATGGAGTACTGGAAGTATAGTGTGAATAACCTACCTGTGTTCCTTCCAGTGTGGTCACTGGGCTAGAAAGTGCTTTTATATGTTGGAGGGTGACAGGAAGGAAAGGGGATGGACTAGAGGGGATGCTGACATAGTCCACAGGAATGAGGGAAGCTGAGTCCTCTGCAAAGTTTGGTGGAGTCCCTGGGGGATGGAAGCAGAGAACAAGGACAGGAGCCTACAAGTGATCTGCTACAGTGCTGGGAGTGGTACCAGGTGAACTGAAACAGGACAGGAAAGACAGTGACTCTGGCCTATCTGCTTCCCAACCCTTGTGTACACCAAGTTCCCAGATAGACATTTTGTAGCTGTTCACAGTTGACACAAAGGAAAGGCAATGGACTAAAAGCAGGGGATGCTGGGAGGGTCCACAGGAAGGAGGAAAGACTGGTTTATTGCAAGGTTTGGCAGATTCTCCAGGGAATCCACGACTGCTCTTTCATCAGTAATTCAATCTAGAACTGTGGGAGTGAGTGAGTGAAATGGATGGTACCATCCTCAAGATCAAATGACTTCTGAGAACTTTACTAAGAATAGCTAAGCATATTTGTGATTCAAGGCAAACACTCTGGAAAGGAAGATACATACATAAAAACATATCTGTATTGTCAACAAGAGCTCACTGAAATAGAACATTTTTCTCTTGCAATAAAACCCATGAAAGACCTAAAATAGCCTTTTCCAGAGTGCCATACCCCTCAAGGATAAATACTGACCTATTTGTCTGCCTCTGAGAAAAGGGAGAAATATTTGGTGAGTGATTCAGAATTCTGAGATATGGAAGTGGATTAGTAAACACAGTTCTAGAACAATTAAATATTGTCACACACACACACGCATACACACACACAGATACACACACACATGAATACATCGAATATGTATATTTATATATGAAAACATAATACATATATATTTATATGTGAAGCATTATACATATGCTATGTTAGATTTACGTATAAGAAACAGGCTCACCAGTGTGTACAAATACTATTCTTGATCTCTCAGCACGTGGACCCACTTGATGTGACATACTGCTGTTTTACATGTCTGAGTCCCTCACAGGCCTCAGTGATTAATGGTGCAACCAAAAGGTGGTAGTAGATCTCAGCTGCTGGGGAGTATGCAGAGGATTCACTTCCTTGTGCTGATTGTGCAGGCTTAGGGCAGAAGCACAGCCTTTCTCTCAGGGGCTGAGTAGATGACTCAAGAGTAGAATTGTTACTGAGAAAACAACATCCTGGTTGCTGTAGCTGACCTGCTAGTCATCCCGATTGTGCCCTGGATCTTAGTTTAATTGGAAGAACAATGAAGACATTTGTTCCTACTTTATTCATGTTTCTGTGGTTGAAGTTGGATGGTGAGTTAATATTTTAGGGTCATATGATACTCAATGGGCATTTTGGAGACACTCAGGTGGAACTATACTTTATTCAGGTTTTCTCTGTTATTATTAAAAAAAGACAGAATTCTGCAAAATGATGACCTGACAGTCTTTCTCCTTTCTTTCCATCTTTTTGCACAGGGGTGAGCCAAGGTGAGCAGGTGGAGCAGCATCCTTCCACCCTGAGAGTCCAGGAGGGAGCCAGCGCTGTCATCAACTGCACTTACACAGACAGTCTCTCAATCTACTTCCCTTGGTATAAGCAAGGACCTGGAGAGCATCCTCAGCTCATGATTGACATTCGTTCAACTGTGGAAAGAAAGCAGGAGCAAAGACTGATAGTTTTGCAGGATAAGAAAGCCAAACACTTCTCCCTGCACATCACAGACACCCGTCCTGAAGACTCTGCCCTGTACTTCTGTGCTGCAAGTGCACAGTGCTCCACATGCACCTGCAGCCTGTCCTCAAACCTGCCACAGGGCCTGGACCCCATCCACATCCTGGGTCTCAGGCACAGCATTTGTCAGTTGATAGTTGGCAAGTGCCAAGTATAGTGTAGATATTTAAAACACAAAATAAGAAAGTTATCTTCGAGTCACTTAAAAGTATTTTGGACTGTTTTTTTTTCCTTTCTTCATTTTAAAAAAATCACTCTAGCCAGGCAATGGCGGCACATGCCTTTAATCCCAGGACTTGGGAGGCAGAGCCAGGCAGATCTCTGTGAGTTCAAGGCCAGACTGGTCTACAGAACGATGAGGCCAGCCTGGTATAAAAAGCAAGAGCCAGGACAGGCACCAAAAATACATAGAGAAACCCTGTTTCGAAAAATAAAAACAAAAAATTATTCTAAAAATTGAAATAAAAATTCATGATTCCCTTTCCTTGGTTGTAGCACATGATGATTGTCACAGAGAACCAGAACTCACTGTGCTGCAGAGAAGAAGAGGCTGTGGCACACTCAGCCCCTGGTAGGACATCTACATCACACACCCTCCTCCGAAGGTCAGAGGTCACTGAGGAAGAGGAAATATTGTAAGAGCCATAGTTAAGGATGACCACAAGGAGACAATGTTTTCTGGACTCAGCAGGGCAGCTGCACACATAAACTCACAAAGATTTACAGCACACATAAGATTTGCAAGGATCAGACCAGAAACAATCCCAGCAAGCAGAGGGAATGTGGGTATCCCACCTTTAGCTAAGGAGTTAGGGACAGTTGGTAGTTTCCGGGAGAAAGATTCAGGGTTCTTTAAAGATGAATCCCCTAGTGCATAGACAAGCCTCCACTGAAGGCAACGCATCCAAGAGTATATGGACAGGACAAACTGTAATGCAAACCTTGATGTATTTTTTTAAGTGGAGGCAGCAGACACAAAACTGGATTGGTAAGGAAGAGTGGATAGATCTTTCAAGAGTGGAGGGAGCAGGTGAATATAATCAAAATTAATTGTATAACATTCTCTAAGAACTAATAAAATGAGAAAAAGTAGGTAAGTTTTATCAGAGGTTTCGTGTGTGTGTGTGTGTGTGTGTGTGTGTGTGTGTGTGTGTGTTATTTAATTTACATTTGTCACACTAAAAAGCATAGCATACACATAGTTCAGTAACACTAGTGATTTCAAACATCCACTGTGGAATTGAGAACTGCCTCCTTTGGGTGAGGTTTCAAGTTTAATCACAGTATGTTGTGCGGACATCTGTGGTGCAGTTTGAAACGAAATCAGCAGAAGGCGCTGTCTCTTCAGATGTGGTTAACATCACATCCAGGTGATGGCTTCACATGGCAGACTGTCACAGTGAAGAAGGAGGCCCTTGTTTATGAGTGAGGAGTTTCAGAAAAGTCCTGCAGGAGACTTGCCCTGTGAGTTTGGTGCACTGAAGAACTAAGTGTCATTTTCTTCTATGAACATGCTTCCTGATACCTGCTCAGTTCTGGTGCTCGTCTTCATGCTCAGTAAGTTACATTTACCCTAAGTGTAGTTGTCATTTTCTTACAACTGAGAAAGTCTTTAGCCTGTTACCTCACATAGCAATGCAATTTCTTTGTTGATTGATTGATGATTAATTGATTTTCAGGAAAGATCAATGCAGATTCAGTGACCCAGACAGAAGGCCAGGTCACTATAACAAAGGGGTTGCCTGTGATGATGAACTGCACCTATCAGACTACTTACTCAGCTCCTTTCCTTTTCTGGTACATGCAATATCCCAACAAAGCCCCTCAGCTACTCCTGAAGAGCTCCATAGACAACAAGAGGACAGAGCACCAAGGGTTCCAGGCCACTCTCCAGAAGAGCAGCAGCTCCTTCCACCTGCAGAAGTCCTCAGTGCAGCTGGCAGACTCTGCCCTGTACTACTGTGCTCTGAGGGACACAGTGAGGGAGACTGCAGGGGAAGCTGCACACAAACCCAGGTGCAGGAGGCTGAGGGGAGTGGCCTGTGAGGGAGGGCTGTGTGCCTTCTCTAAGTGGGGTCTACCCAGCCTCCTGAAACACAGCAACACATCTCAGGTCAAATACCTAGAAAACTAGGAATCTGTGGATATTCTGACAGAATAGATAGAAGTCATTGCTAGAGACAACATGGACTTTGATCCCTAAATAAAATAATGTTCTCTCCCTAAGTGAAGGACCTCTCACAGAAAATATCCCCAGGAAAACCCTGATATGGGATTTATCTCTACCAAGATGTCTAACAAAATTTGATTGAAATTCTCCAGCAATATTCAGTTCTTAGCCCACAAATTTATGAGCAAATGAGGAATAGATGGTAGTCTTTGAAAAATCTGCTTCAGTCTCACTCCACAAGTAATTTAGACTCTTTCTCTGCTTGGTCCATGTTATAGAGTGTTTAAACTAACTTCCGGTACTAGTTACTGTTCTATTGCTGTGAAGATACACCATAACCAAGACAACTTATAGCAGAAAGCATTTAATTGGAGGCTTGATTACAGTTTAGAGGGTGAGTCCATGACCACCATGGTGGGGAGTATAGTAGCAGACAGGCAGGAATGGTACTGGAACAATAGCTGAGAGCTTATATTCAATCATAAGCAAGAGGCAGGGAGAGAGAGAAAGGGAGAGACTGGGCCTGGCTTCTGCTTTAAGATTACAAAGCCCACCAGCAGCGACACACCTCCTCTGACCAGGTCACACGTCCTGATCCTTTCTAAACAGTCCATCAACTGGGAAACAATCATTCAGATATATGAGCCTATGGAGGCCCTTCTCATTCAAGCCACCATACTCATCATCAGGCTTCACTCAGTGTTTCTGCTCAGGAAATGCAGCTGTTGGAGCTCTGAAGATGATGCCCTGAGAGGCAGCTCCTTGTCTTTTTTACACACTGTATAGGAGGCAGAAATCCTTCCCCTTTTGTGTCCATTCTCATTTGCCATTGCACTTTGGTTCAATCCTGAGGACATGGTGTAGTCACTCACCTGGGATTAGAGTTAGGTTGTCTGACAATTCTTCTGAAATGTGGGAAAGGTGGCCAAGTTTTTAATCCATCTCAGCTCTGGAAACAAAACTCTGATTTAAAATAAAAAGCTCTAGTACTCATATTTATCTCTCTGTAAAGGCAGAAAGATCTGAAATCAACCACCAAGGTGTCTCTCAAGAAAGACTCATATCTTCATACCAAAAGAGCAGCAAAGAAAATACACATCTGGTACTGGTTGGACCCTAGCAGAATCGTCATCAAAGAGACTAGAGGGACTTCATAGGAGCTGATGGGAGCAAGTGCAGAGTCCACAGCCAAACAATGGGCAGAGATAAGAGAGTCCTGCAGGGGAGGGGGAAGAAGTACTGGAGGAACCAGAGGGACAACAGGAGTACATGGCCTACAGAATAACTGACTGGGACTTATGGGGTCTTGCTGAGATTAGGGAGCCTGTAGGGGTCTGACATAGGCCCTCTGCATATGTTATGGCTGAGTGCCTTGGTCTTCTTGTGGGATTCCTAACAGTGGGAGCAGGGGTTGTCTCTCTTTTGCCTGCTTGTGGGACCCTTTTCCTCCTACTGGCTTGCCTTGTCCAGCCTTGATGTGACAGTCTGTGTCTGGTTTTCTTGTAGTTTATTATGTCATATTTAACAACAGATCTTTCTTTGAACTGTCAACTCACAAATAATGACAAGGAGACTTTGTATTAAAGTATAAAATCTTGGCCTTAGCTTAGGCTTGTTCCTAATTAGCTCTTATAACTTAAATTTATCTGTTTATATTAATCGACATTTTGCCTCAGGGCACAGTACCTCTCCTCCATTCTGTACATCTGACTCCTTCATGTCTCACTGGTAAAGCCCCTCTCTCAGATTCTTCCCAGAGTTCCTTACTACCTGGAATTCTCACCCATCCTTTCCTGCCTAGCTATTGGATATTCAGATATTTATTAAACCAATCAGAAGGCACCTGAGGTAGATGAGGTAAAACAGCAACACATCTTCACACAGTGTGATCAAATATCCCACAACAGTGTTTGGTTGATGTTCCTGGGTGGCCTGCTCTTTTCTGAAGGGAAACAGAAGGACGGTGGATATGGAGAGATGGAAGGTAGATGGGGAGAGTCTGGGGGAAGGAGAGGGTGGGGAATTTGCCATTGGCATGTAATATATGAGAGAAGAATAATAAAAAATAATGTCATAAAACATGTAATGAGCACATCAGAGTAACTGGCCTATCAGTTTAAAATAAAGTACACTATCTTACTGGTTAGGTTGCAAAATAAAATGTCAAATTGCATTTCTGAACTCCCAAAATCTACTTCAAATGCACAGCATAGAATATAATCTCTGAGAAGAGTGCTTGCCAAAGCTAGAATGAATGTTACATCTAATAAAACCTCAATGCCAGGCATGAGAAACCTCCCTTCAAGTTGTTGGCCAGGGGCTTCAAGAATCTCCTCTAAAAGACATAGGCTATTTCCATCGGTTTGATTGTCTCATAGAACTTGTAGGTAAGGCCATTTTGCTAAGAACACCACATGCTTCAGACATAGGAATGGAGGAATTTATCTAGATATGACCTGAAGACTCTTCCCAGAGAATGAGTTCTCATACTATGTGCAAGATCCAAGGGAGAAAAGCAATAAATATTCCTACCAAGATATATAATGGCTATGAACCAAAACAATGGCAAGATATCCACAAGGATGAAATGTAGCACTTCTATCTTGGTAAAAACTAACACATGTGTCTTATTGGACTTAAGGCCTGCTCAGTAGGAAGTAAGTCAGACCCAATACTGCAAACCTAGTTAACTACCCATGTCTGAAGAGGTCGTAGACCATAGGAGAACCTACCCTGGCCACTTTCTTAATCAATGTAGCTTCTAACAGTACTACAAATACTTATAATTAAACACACATATAAGAACAGTTCTCACCCCTCATTAAGAAGTTTCATTTTGAAGCAGATGGAGGTTGCTCCAGTCATCGACAACTGATCAAATGCAGAGAATAAGTGGCTGTGAGGACTCCAGTCCAAGTTATTATATTTAAAATGCAATTCCTACACCTAAGGCCAGGGAACACCTCAGAAAAGGTGCAGGAGGGATTCTAAGAGCCAGAGGATCAGGACACCAGCTGAGAGGATGACATGAGTGTGAAAACTTACTCAGTGTCAATGTGACTGCAAACGGATAGGGTGTAAACCTCATAGAAATCAGTGTGAAGGTTCCTCCAAATGCTGAACATGCATCTACAACAAGATCTCCTTATACCACTATTGAGGATTTAACTTAAAGAGTCTAATCTTTCTACAGAGATACTTGTTCATCTATGTTCATTACGTTCTATTCATAATCACTAGGAATTGGAACCAATTTAGATGTCCATCAACTGATGAGTGAATTGTGAAAATGTGGTACATTTACACAGTGGGATATTACTCACCTGTGTAGCTTGAGTTTTCCTGCCTGGCCCACAGTCAGGACAAATCTCTCTCACCTGCCAGTCCCACAGTCGCTCAGACCCAACCAAGTAAACACAGAGACTTATATTGTTTGTAAACTGTATGGCCGTGGCAGGCTTCTTGTTAACTGTTCTTATATCTTAAATTAATCCATTTCTATAAATCTATACCTTGCCACATGGCTTGTGGCTTACCGGCATCTTCACATGCTGTCTGTCATGGTGGCGGCTGGCAGTGTCTCCTCAGCCTTCCACTTCCCAGAATTCTCTCCTCCTTGTCCCGCCTATACTTCTTCCTGCCTGACCACTGGCCAATCAGTGTTTTATTCATTGACCAATAAGCAACATGTTTGACATACAGACCATCCCACAGCACATCTGTTAAATGAAATTATGAAATTTTCAGGTAAATAGGTGGAGGAGGAAATGTGGGGAGAGATAACTAACACTAAAGGCATTTTGAACAAATCAGTATGGAAAACCTGTTACGGAAACTTCTTGAAACACATGCTCCAACCAAATTTGAGCCCAACTATAATCTATGAGTATAAACACAGACTTAGAAGGCAGTTTGCCAGGATTATTTAGCAAAATACCAATAGTAGTTGCCCTAGGGCTTATGAAGTCCTGAACCATGGGATTTTTGGCCATGTTGCTGTACTAGGCATGAATTCCCTCCTGTTGAGGAAGCTTCTAATCCAATCAGAAAGCATTGTTATTCTGTAGCAGCCAGGCCACTATTGCACCACCGAGCACATATTACTGGACGTTCAGTACTGCAGCAGACAGGGTCCAGCTCTGGTTAATACTACTGCTGTCCTTTCTTCCCCAGCAGCCTGCATAGGACCTTCCAGGGCTATGAATTCAAGCTAGCAGGGTGGACTTGCCCCAGTCAGTTCAAGGTTGGTTTCTCTATGTCATATAGCAGTAGAATGTGGTGGCTTTAAACACTGTATCTCACCATCTAGTTATAGTGGGCAGCCAAGAACCATGACAATATCCACTGTTGTTTTGTATACCTCTGCAGCCTCCCTAATCAATAACTCTCATGCCTGATACTGAGACTGTTGTTTAGTAAATTCACCTAAATTCTTCAAAGCTAGATTTATGCATGTAAAAGTTCATCATATGAGTATTAAAGTGATAAATTATTAAGATATTCTTTGTAGAACATGTAGATGATAAATTATTCAGATCAGAAGAATATTTAATGAGGGGATAATGAAGCACATGCTCCAGAGTCCCTTACCCAAACAGACTCAAGGTCTAAGGAGAGCCCAATGGTATGATCACATGGTCTTCCGTTTTAAAATGTGTTCAAAAGTAAAACATGTTTAAGAGTTATTTCCTGGATTCCCCTCAATTACACTTTGCATTTGCCAGGTGAAGAAAAATGACCAAACGCATATCTTAGATCTGGCTGGGATGAATGTTGAGTTGGACTTATTTATATTACCCACTGTTATTTATTATACACACAGGTGTTGCCATCAAGACTTCATACCCTTTGGCTTATGGTGTTTTACATTATGTTTATTTGCTTCTTGACTACTTAACTCAAAGTCATTTTGGTTTATTTCCAGACAGTTTCTGGTGTTGGAATCTGTATTCCCCTCCCTACATTACTGTTTATAATTCTGCTTCCAATATTAATTTCTGCTCTTACTGTTTGCTGTACCACACAGTGCACTCTGATCTGTCTAAAGAAGATTGGGTCCTTTGTGTTCTTCATTTTGTGCAAAAATGCCTCATTGAATGGTACCTATTTGGTTCTCAATGACTTCGTATTGACTGACACCACATACACTCTTTCTCTCACATACACACATTAACATAGATACACACCACATTGAAGGAGGGGGAGAGGGAAAGAGGAGTCTATGCTCATAACTCCTGCCCCCTGGTGTCCATGATTGGCATAGTCTCCTCCTGTGGGCAGGACCTAGACTATGGCAGGTGACACTTCTGAATTATGTTGTATTTTATAAGAAAGGCAAAGGGACTGCACGGGGAACTAAGTCTCTCATTAGATTGATGTATGTTGAATTTGACTTTGAGTTCATCAAAGTGAAAATTGTCCCTCAGGGTCCTTTCCCACATGTGCAACACACTCATCTGGGTCTTCAGTGCCTCCTGAAGCTCACACCGGGAAGCCAGCCCATCTAAGGCATGGAAGGCTCTCAGACTGACTGTGGGAACAGTGAAAAGACATGTCACCTACAGATCCCCTGACACTGGGACTGAGGGAGCTGGATGCTGATGTGCCCTGAGTCACATGTGCAGAGCGGGACACAAATGACTGGAGACTTAAGATAAGAGATCGGATCCCAGCTTCAGACACTCTCAGGGGTTGGCATGTTCCAGGAAGGCAACACAACAGAGAAAGGGGAATCTTGGGACATGCTTCACTCCCATGGGATAGTCTTAGTTGTCATCTACTTGTTTCTCCTTTTGCAAAGAAAAGATCTGATTTCTCCTTCAGTAGAGTTATGACCCTGAGGGACAAGAGGTGAGGAGCTACCCCTCAGCTCCAGAGCAGCTGCTGCAGCTGCACAGATGCAGCCTTCAGGCTGAGACACCGACTCGGCTCTACATCCTCCTGCAGCATCAGTGCTGTGTGGGAAACTCACCCCAAGGAGGGTCCTGTGCAGAGTGAAACAGCACAGCTTTCTGGGACAGCATTTTTAACTCAGTCAAAATTTCAACCAAAGTATCGTACAACATTGGGGGACGTTAGTAGCTCTAATACTGTTTGAGACAGTGGTGGGTTGAGATGGGGAAAGGTCGGCTGTAAGTTATTTTTGAAAAGATTCCATGTTTGCTTTTTATTACTGGTCTCATTTCTCAAGCAGTCAACTTTTTGGTGATGTCTTGAAAATGAATATTCTCTATTGTTATGAACTCATAGTGCGTTGTTTCCTGCCTTCACCACACACGATAGCAAATCTGCACTTCTGTCCTTGTCACTCTGGAATGCAGAACTCCTTCATTAGCTTTCCCCAATCCACTTCCTTCTTATGTGATCATATTTTTAATCGACATTTAGAACAAACCTTTACTGGAGCAGGAGTATCCCAATTTTTAAAATGCATTCCAAAACTTTGAAATCATTTCATTTATATATACTCTGTCATTACGTTCCTGTTTCTTTTCTTTTTCTACTGTGGTGATTTTACTTGAACTCTTTCATGGGTGAAGGTTCTTGTTATTTTTTTT
>CABHPR010146858.1:0-10639 GCA_902168415.1 Peromyscus melanophrys
CGGGCTCCTGGGGGCTCGGCGCTGGCGGACGCTGTGGGCGCAGGAGGCGGAGGCGGGGCGGGCAGGGAAGGGGAGGGAGGGGAAGGGAGGGGAGCGCGGCAAGGGGAAGCGCGGGGAGGGGCTCCGGGCCGGGGGAGGGGCTCGGGCGGACGGCGAGGGGCTGCAGCCCTGCGAGGCCTGGAAGGGCTACTCTGCTCAGCACCCAAGCTCAAGGTAGCTTTGGAGGGAGGAGGCTCAGGGCAAGTGAGCCCAGTGCGCCCCCACCCTGACTTTCCGTCTCCCAGAGGATCTGTGGTCACCTTTCTGTCCCTTGTACCACTGCCATCTCCCCAGATCTCTTGAAGGAAAAGTAGTTTATTACCGGCCTGTTAGAGCCCACAGCTCCAAGAGGAGACCGGGAAGAACCAGCATTAAATCTTTCAAACCAGCCTTCCTTTGATGAACCACCTGCCCCCCTGCAGGTCACCACGGGTGAATTCTCCCCGGAAATGGGATCTATTGATCGGCTGCTGCCTCCATCATCGATCAGGGCCTGTGTAACTAACCTGCGACATCATTTCCCAATGACAAGGTTACAAACACCACTTTAGCCTTAAGTCCGGGCTCCCCTGGGACTCTCCCAGGGCTGGCGACGAGGAAGGGAGCACACAATGGTGGGAAAAATCCACTGTGTTGGGGGCCAGATCTTCATTAGCTCCAGGCTCTGGCTTCCTCACTATCCCTCCCTCTGTACCGGAAAGCCCGCTTTCCGAGTCGCTTGCCCATCTCTGGTCTTTGAGCACAATTTTACTTAATTCAACCTAAGCCCCCCCCTCCATCGATTTCATCATTTTTTTTTTCCATTCTACTTTCAAATATTTAAAGGAGTAGGTGTTTTCATAACAAATCCAATTGTTTCACAATACAGTAATGTTTTGTGCCTGGGAACCAATGGGAGGCATCCGAAATGAGGGCGAAGGATTTTGTGACTTTAAAATTTGCCTTGTCAGAAGCTCCCAGGCCATTCTGAGACTTCCTTCTGCATTTGCTTGGCACAAAGTACCCAGCATAATCCAGGCTGAGGAGGGACATAAAGATACAAAATCACTGCACATGAAAGAACTGAAGACAGATTCAGGATGGAGCTGGGAAGGTGATTCATGGGGTAAGAGCACTTGTTGAATTTACGGAGGACCTGGGTTCTGTTCCCAGCATCCACTCAATGGCTCGCAACCATCTATAACTCCAGTTCCAGGGGATCAGACGCCCTCTTCTGACCCTCCTCCAGCAGGCAACGTGGTGCACATACATACATGCAGGCAAAACACTTAAACAAAACTTTAACTTTTTTTTCTTTTTAATTGTAAAAGAGTACTGGCTGAGCAAGCATCACTACCAGAGTTCAGAGCCCCAGTACTAATGTAAAAGCCAGGTGTGGGCACGAGCCTGTGACCCTAGCACTATATGGGACAGATTGCAGGGGCTTGCTGGCCAGCCAGCCTAGTCACAGAAACAGTAAGTTCCAGGTTCAGTGAGAGATCCTGTCTCAAGGGAATAAGGTGGAGAGTGGATATCAGCCATCTTCCTCTGGCCTATGAGTGTATTGCACACAGGCACACACATGCAACAGGCATGAAAATGGACACATACACATACATACACTCACAAAATAGATGAGTGCGGGAGTCTTGACACCAGGCATAGCCTTCTCTAGCTCAGAGACAGTGGTGAAAAATCCTTGTTGGTGCTGGTGGAAGGCTAGAAGTAGGCGCTCCCTCGACAGGGTGTTTGGTTAGTGGGGAATGTCAGAGCTGAGTCTGTCCTCCTGAACAAGGCTTGTTCTTCAAAGCTTCACCCAGAGTATATGCTCAGCCCTGAGCCATGGAAGGTGGGAGGATGTCAGCCCCGCCCCAAGTCCGCTTTGATACTGTGTCAAGGCAGCCTGTGCTTCAGGATGAGCTGCTCCACAGAAGCTTACCAGTCTTCCTCTGTGGCTGGCCAAGCTTCTAGATGTGCTAATTAATCCTGATGAACCTCTGGTGAGGGAAGGTGTTTGGCTATGGTAGGGAAAATGGAGGAGCAGGCTCAGTTGCTGTGGACTCCCTTGAGAACCAGAGCAGTTAGTCCAGCCAAAACTGTACCAATTTGTTCCCACCCAGACTGCTGCTCCTGGGCCCCAACTGCATTGAACAGAATACCAACCACAAGAAGGCTTGGGAGAGCTGGCTCAATGCTGCCACTGTCTAGCAACTTAGTGCTTACCTGCCTGTTGACAGCCTTTGCCTGCCTAAGAAACTCCAGACAACCTGACATCTCTCAAATTGGGGTCTTTAGGTACGACTTAGACATACACTCAGTTCCTCCTTTTGTTTCTGAATTATCTCGATTAGAAAAAAACTAAACATCACCTCTCATCCCCAACACAAGGATGTCAAGATGGCAGAGGCTGTGGGAGAAAGGATCTTTAAGTGTGAAGTAGGGCAGGCTGCACTTCCTACTTCTTTCCACTAGTGTTCCCAGAATTCCTTTCTGCTTACGGGGTTTACTGCGTGCCTCCTGTATAACTGACACTTCCTCTAACATAATAGAATTCAGCAGAAATTGACTTGTAGACAGGGCCTGTGTCTGATGCATGGTAGGTACACAGGTTTTGTCTGGGTTGGAAATGTCAGTTCAAAGATAGTGCTGGAGGTGAGATAAACCCCAATTTTGTCACGTGTCGCTGCCTGGGGGACCAGCACAGGGCTCCAAGGGAAATCCACACTCAGTACGTACTAGACTTTTCTATCTGAGGGGGGTTAGGGGAAAAAGATGCTCATACTCTTGATGGTTTCCCTTTTTATTCTCTATTCTTTCATGTTTTTTCTGTGTTCTTTCATTGTCAGTTGAAGAAAAAAGTCACTCCAAGATGAAATTTTAAAGCCCATGTGACAGCAGGAAGGTCCAGCCTCTTGGGATGGACTGAACTGGACTGGACCCCGAGCATCCATACAAAGGCATATTTATTGATTGTTACACAAAGAATTTCCTCATACCAAGGTCCCTATCTTAATTTACATGTCTTACTGAAGGAGAGCATCACATGCCTCCATGACTCTAGTCCTTCATTATGTATCGTGTGCAATCCACAATAATACAAGAGCCTCAGGTGTGCCTGAGGCGTCTTGTGACCAAAGTCATGGGATGGCTGCAAAGCCCCTTCAGCAAAACTGTCTTCCACAAAGAATTCTTCAAGGTCAAAGTACTTCTAAAAAACAGCTGTTCATTCTAAGATCTACCTCACACAGTGATTCTGCTAAATTCCTACAGAGTATGGATAAAAACAGGGTTTTTTTTAATCTCCTTTACATGAGTAAAAACAAAGTCACCCTAATAACCCATATACATTTATATCTAAGTACCTTGTTACATATTAACAGAACATGAGCAAGCAAAAAGCATTTTTTCATAGCCAACTCTTTCGTTGGCAGGCGATAGCAGCAGCAAACATGTAAAGGCACAGCAGAAACAAAAGACATTCCAGAGTCTGTGGTCTGGGGGGGGGGGGGGGGTGCCTAACCGAGAGTCACCCACTGGGGTTGCCTCTTGGTGGACTGACACCTTGAACTTCAATTGCCACCTGCTTTCCCTCTGACATGGTCACCAGCAGTCACCTCCACCTATAAACCCTGTAGGTGAGTCCAACCCAAGAATACTATGTGAGCTCAAATGAGAAATTCCAGACATAAAAATGAAAAAAGAAAAAGCTGAGGATTAAAAAAAATGGGAAGAGTGCCCAAAATAAAGATGCAAACTGATACCTCAAAATTTGATTTTCTAAAAACAGAAATTTGTATGATTTAGTTCTAATGCTTAGAAAGAAAGAATTTTCTAGCTGGAAGAGATCATTCATCTAATTTTAGAGAGGCAAACTGAGGCCAAGAGAAACTAAGCAAGTTCCCTAATGCTAAGATCTAGCTAGTCCTAGACCAACTGGCTCCCTCTCTCCAGGTGCCTATTCACAGACACAAGGAATTCATCCACAGAGCACACTTAGCACATGTCCTAACACCTATGGAGTCCTTTACTGCCAATACTCCACTTCTACAAGCACCAGAAATTGCCGGATAACAGGGACTGTGCATGCTGCATGGTCCTCCATGCAAGGCCCATTCCACCTCCCCACCCCCACCCCACCCCCTACCCCCAGGCTCTTCAGGCTACCTAAAAAAGACGACCTACAGGAAAGCGTAGAAAATTAAGCCCTAGGTAAAGGCACAGTATTATTCCTTCTTCATACTTAGGAATGTTATAGTAGTTCATAATCATTCTTGGTCTCTGTCTTAGTTAGGGTGTTTTTGTTTTTGTTTTTCAAGTTAGAGTTTTTATTGCTGTGAAGAGACACCATGACCACAGCAACTCTTATAAAGGAAAACATTTGATTGGGGTGGCAGCTTACAGGTTCAGAGGTTCAGCCATGATCATCATGGTGGGGAGCATGGTGGCGTGCAGGCAGACATGGTACTGGAATAGTAGCTCAGAGTCATACATCATGCAGGCAACAGGAAGTCCACTGAGACATTAGGCGGTATCCTGAGCATAAGAAACCTCAAAGCTCACCCCCACAGTGACACACTTCCTCCAACAAGGCTGTATCCACTCCAACAAAGCCACACCTCCTACTAGTGCCATTCCCTATGAGATCATGGGAACCAATTACATTCAAACTATCAGCCTCTAACCATGTATTGTACCCTGCTTACTCAACCTTTACTATACTGAACCTCATTTACATCCTGTTCTGTTATTTAGCTTTCCTGTGCTTAGGCTGGACCTTCTAATCTGGTAAGAAGCCCACGAAGCTCTTACAAACAAACAAACAAGTCAGGTGGTGGTGGCGCACGCCTTTAATCCCAGCACTCAGGAGGCAGAGGCAGGCGGATCTCCGGGTTCAAGGCCAGCCTGGTCTAAGAGCGAGTTCCAGGACAGCCAGGAGTACAGAGAAACTCGGTCTCAAAAAACCCACACAAACATGGACCTTGACCCCACCCATTCCCTCCCTACCCTCAACTGAAGCATGTCTGCCACCTGCCACCTGTCCTGCACTCCACCCAAAGCAGGGCTGTGTGTGTGCCAGGCACTCTGTCAGTGGTTGTCTTTTTGAATGGTTGAGATCACAGTAGACAGTTGTAGATGTGGCTGCTGCTAAGTGCTATGTGGAAGAGTTGGAGAATGGTCTCAAATCAGGCTTTATCCAACCTGGGCTCCCATGCCACCTTCACAAGCCAGCCTTGTGCCCTTAGAGCAAGCACCCCGGGGACCTTTCTCATCAGTCCCTTTCTGGACATATTCGATGATGGACAACTGTTCTGTAGAATAAGGTCTCAACAGACCATCACCTAGAGATGTGAAAATTCGAGTGAAATCTGGGGCTCCCTCTTGGCCAAAGTGATACTGACTCTGTTAACTCCAACAGCTGGCCAGGGCAGCATCTGTCTTTCAGACCCTGGCTAACCTCTGGTGGGGACATGCAAGGCCTGGAATGAAAAAGTAACTAGGTTCATACTTCTTGCTCAGTTTCTTCTCTTCTTGCAGATTCTTTTTTAGGACTGGCCCTATTAACTTGTGTTTAGGAGCACATCCAGAGAATGTCCCCATGACTCCGTTCCCCACTTGGAGTAGAAAGTAAGGTCAACTTCCCAGGAAAGTCATTTGCTAGCTTTTAATTTCTTTCTTTCTTTTTTCTTTTTAAAGACTCCTAGAACTCACATTGTAGACTAGACTGATCTCAGATTCGCAGAGATACACCTTCCTCAGCCTCCCCAGTAATGGGATTAAAGGTGGGTACCACCACACCTGGCTAGTGTAATGGTGCAGTCCTTAATGCTAGCACTCGGGAGGTGGGACAGGAGGATCAAGAGTTCAAGGCTAATCTGAGCTACATGAGACACACACAGACACATTGTCTTAGTTAGGGTTTATTATTTCTGTGAAGAGACACCATGACCATGGCAACTCTTATAAAGGAAAACATTTAATTGGGTTGGCTCACTTACAGTTCTGAGGTTTAGTCCATTATCAGCATGGCATGAAGTAAGGCAGCATGCAGGCAGACATGGTGTTGGAGAAGGAGCCGAGAGTTCTTACATCTTGACCCACAGGAAACAGGAAGTGGTCTGAGACACTGAGTGTGGCTTGAGCATATATGAGACCTCAAAGCCCACCTCCACAGTGACACACTTCCTCCAACAAGGCCACACCCACTCCAACAAGACTACACCTCCTAATAGTGCCACTCCCTTTGGGGGCCATTTGTGGGTTTTTCTTTCAAACCACCACACAGGTACACATGCGCAAATACAATTTTTTTAATTAAAAATTTTCATGGTGTATATTTATTGTACATGGTCCTGTGTTACATAAGGACATTCTCATACAAATATGTATTATATGTTGAGTGTGTTCCCCTATAACCCGAGACCTCTTTGTTCTCCTAGACTAGTGGTTCTCAACCTTGCTAATGATGTGACCCTTTAATACAGTTCCTCATGGTGTGCTGACCCCTAACCATAAAATTATTTTCATTGCGACTTCATAACTACAATTTTGCTACTGTTATGAATCGTAATATAAATATCTGATAAGCAGGATGTCTGATATGTGACCCTTGTGGGGTTGTGACCCCCAAGTAGAGAACTGCTGCCCTAGACAGTTTTACTTCTCCTTTTATGTCATATAAACATATATATGTGATTTTATATATCTATTAAAGTCTAGGAATCTCACATGAGAGAAAGCACTCAATGTTTGTCTTTCAAAACTGGCTCAGTTCGTTTAACAAAGAGATTTCCAGTTGCATCCATTTTCCTGCAAATAGCATAGGTCTTCTCTCTGGATGATGCCACTGCACATGCAACATGCTTTTTAACTCGTTCCTCTGATACTAGACACATGGCGTGCTTCAATAAGTTAGCTATTGTGAAAAGTGCCACAGTAAACATGGATCTGTGACCTTCTCTGAAAGGTTGACTTAGAGTCGTATGGGGAAATAGCCAGGACTATAATGTAGCTGAGTTACATGGGACAGCCTCGTTTTAGTTTTCTGAGGAACCTCCATGCTGACTTCCAGAGTGGCTGCACTAGTTTGCATTCCCACCAGCAGTGTATAGGCTCCCTTTCAAAGGTGTCTTCTCTCTTGGTTGCTGGAGACGGGGAAGGATGGGGCACCAGAGCCTCCCTGTCTACATAGCCCCACTGCTAATTGCAATTGTAATAACACGGTGTGGCTCTTTGCTAAGCCATCAGCTGGTGAACGCCACCTCTCCCTGATGCCCACATAGGATTTTCATCAGGCAGGTGTCTGCCTGCTTCTCCAGACAGTGCTATGGAGGGCCTCAGCCTCCTGCTGTACACTTGTAAGAGTCATTGTGCGTTTTCTAAAATAGAACCACTTGGAATTTTAGCCTTAGAAAATGACCAGGCCCACAGGATACCAGAAGGAAATCTGGTAGCTTGAACAAGCAAAGAAGCCAAGGGCACAATTAGATTCATAGAGGGGGAAAATATTATTCTGCAACTCTAGGCTGCATCCCTAATCCTGCCCAGACATCTGGTCCCCAGACCAGCACATTTTAAGGCCTTCAGAAATGAAGATGTGGATGGTTTTGTCTAATCTCATACTCAACAGGTGATGTGCTGGCCCGTTTTATGCCAACTTGACACAGATTAGAGCCATCTGAAGGGAAGGAACCTCAATGGAGAAAATGCCTCCATAAGATCTGGCTGTAAGGCATTTTCTCAATTGGTGATTGATAGAGGAGGGCTCAGTCCATTGTAGGTGGGGCCACTCATGGGCTGGTGGTCCTAGGTTCTATGAGAAAGCAGGCTGAGCAAGCCACGAGGAGCATGCCAATAATAAGCAGCACTCTTCCATGGCCTCTGTATCAGCTCAGTTTCTGCTCTGTTTGGGTTCCTGCCCCGACTTCCTTCAGTGATGGACTATTGTTGTGGGGTATTTGTACATTGTATGGAGATATATTGCTGTGATTGGTGTAATAAAGAGCTGAACAGCCAATAGCTAGGGAGGAGGTATAGGCGGGATTTCCGGGGAGAGAAAGGAAGAGGAAGAGGAATCTAGGTGCACAAGAGACACCAGGAGATGTGGAGAGGAAACAGGAGGTGCAAGATGGAAGAGAGGTAACACCATGTCATAGAACGTAGATTAATATAAATGGGTTAATTTAAGTTAGAAGAACTGGTCAGGAACAAGCCTAATCTATAGGTCAAGCTTTCATAATTAATAACAAGTCTCTGTGTCATTATTTGGGAGCAAGCTGGCAGTCCAAAGAAAAATCTGACTACAGACTATGATGTGGAAATGTAAGCCAAATAAACCCCTTCTTCCCCACTTTGCTTTTGGTCATGGTGTTTCATTATAACAATAGTAACCCCAACTAACACAGGTGAATTCCCAGCCTCCTCTTGGTATAAAAGACCACTCTGTATACTTTTATTTTAACCACAAACAGTCCTAGATTTTCTTTTTCAAATTCCCCTGGATTTTCCAGAAGCCAGAAAACTCAGACTTGGCTACTGAATGACAAGTAAAAAGTGAGGGAGAGAAAAAAAATCCGTTGGGGAATTCAAAAGCAATCTTTTTCTCTTTCCTTTTTTTAAATATAGCCAGAGGCCACAAATAAAAAAAAAAGGGGGCTCTGTTTTGACCCCGCCCCCTTCCATTTTCTTTCGTTTCTCTATTCAGTAATATCTTTGAAATCACTGTTTCATGTCCTGTTTGAACCCATGAGTTTATTCGTTTTAGGGTAAATGATTTGAGACACTTGAGGGCTCCCGGTCAAGTGTGATTTCAGCACAAGCCTTACCCTTTATAAAGCAGAAGGTCCCCCCAAAGCTGGCTCATTTTTTACCCAATCGGTAATAAAGGCAGAGAAAGCCTTGGCTCAGATCTGGGCTGCCACCGGTAAGCAACCTGCCAAGGTGAGCAATCAGTCTGTTCCTCTTCCTGAAACAGGCATGGCGCGTGTCTTCATTAGGACTCGGATTTGCAAGGACTAGACACTGACGCGTGATCTAAAAGGGGATGGGTTGGGGCTCTATTTACAACACATAGTAGCAGTTTCTCGTGGAATCACAGACATCTGGACATCCTGAATGAGTAGAATCAGGAAGTAGCAAATCGTTGAGAATATAAGCAGTGCTTTTCTTGTCTCTATTTAGTACTGGGTGCCTGATTTACCTCTCTTTTTCTTTCGCGTGCATGTGCTTGTGTGAACCTCCCGTTTCTGCCTCCCAAGTGTTAGCATTAAAGACTTGCACCATTACACCAGGCTTTTTGTTTTGCCTTCTGACTGCAGATTTTTTTTTTCTCTGCTTCTTGACTCGTGGTAGGAAGTCTCCTCGGCACGAGGGTCCACCATCCCCTCAAATCCAGATACATCTAAGGCGCATTGCCTGCCTTTGGAGTTCAGTTCCAAGTTTGCTAGGAAAGAAGAATCTGATTGGCTCAGGTTGGTCATGTGTCCATCCTGACCCAAGTAAGTATCAGCAGGTGGAGTTCCGTAGAGAATATAAACAAACTGATTAGGGAATTCTAGGAAAGAGGGCTGGGACAGTAGGTTATACGTCCAACAGCTACTAAATTGCTGTTTGCTTTTTAGAGGACTTCATTAATCAAGTAATTTTTTTTACATTTATTTATTGGGGATGGGGCACGTGTGCCACAGTTGAGTGCATGGAGGTCAGAGGACAACTTGTGGGAGTCAGTTCTCTTCCACTTTGTAAGTCCTGGGATAGGAATCAGATCAGTGGATGCAGCAGTAAGCACCTTTATTTACTGAGCCATCTCACCAGCCTGATTGTTTATTTATCCACTAGAAATTGTGTTGTTACCAACATGACTCCCACTCAACTAGGAACTGGGGCTGCAGCAGTTGGAGACAAATTGCCATTTAGGAATTGTATAGCTTTTGTTGAAGATAAGCATGGTTCAAAGAGTTATAAAAAGGAGACTGGAAAGATGACTCTGTGGTTAACAGCACAGGGACTCTTCCAGAGAACCCTGGTTCAATTCCTAGCACCCATATGGTGGCTCACATCCATTTCCAGTCCCAGGGGATTCCAATACCTTCTTCTAGCATCTATGAGCACCAGTGAAAGCAAGACATTCATATAAACATTACAGAGTCATAAAAATGAATATAAAATTATAATAGTGGCGAATGTTATTTAAGCAGAGCAAACATATACCAAAGTATAAATTCTGAGGGTGAGAATGGAAAGTTTTACATTTTAAAGATTTAAAAATGTAAAATAAACCCACCGCTCACAAATTCCTCAATGCACTTGAACATTTGTAGAAGTGGAAGACAGGTTTGGCTGTTCAGCACAGGGGCCAGGCAGGGGACATCTGAGGTTTTGTAGATGACCCAGCTTGGACTCTGATCATGGTCTTGAGGTGGAGTGCAGGGAACTGTAACCGCAGAGTGGCCTCTGTCTGGTGGGACTGTGGGAGCCTGGTGATAAGGACAGTTGTAGCTCTTCATCTGCAAAACTGGAGGGATGCATGCTGTTCAGTTTTCTAATTTTTTTTTCTGTGAAATTAGGTGGCTCATGTAGTTCATCTCAAAACTTCCTTCTGGCTATGGTAAGAACGGTAAGAAGT
>CABHPR010146858.1:10739-23624 GCA_902168415.1 Peromyscus melanophrys
AGTCACAAATCAGACTGTAGAACTTAGTCTAGTTGACAATTATACATGGCAAAACCAAAACACCTGGGCCCTTTTGAAATCCTGTTCTTTAAACATTTAACCGAAGCCGGGCGGTGGTGGCGCACGCCTTTAATCCCAGCACTTGGGAGGCAGAGGCAGGCGGATCTCTGTGAGTTCGAGGCCAGCCTGGGCTACAAAGTGAGTTCCAGGAAAGGCGCAAAACTACACAGAGAAACCCTGTCTCAAGAAAAAAAAAAAAAAAAGAAGAAAGAAAAGAAAAGAAAAAAAATATTTGACTGGCATTTATCTAGTGAAGGCTGAAAGGAAGAAGTTTCTACCCAGTGTGCACCTTGTCTCTGAACGTGAAGTGGGGAAGCCGTTTAGTATGGACTGTAAGCTCTGAGTCAACTTCCATTTCAGGGTTCCTGTACTCACATGCTTATAAAGTCCTGAAAAAATGTTTTAAGGTGTTTTATTGTTACTTTAGTTTCCAGTTTACTATTTTTATTTTTCTGGAAATCAAATGTTTCCTACATATTTGGATCGCTTTCTCTGTCTGTGAGTTCCTGCCTCTCCTTTTTCTCTGAGAGTAATCAGTTTTCTAGTTCATTAAGTTCTTGGGAAGCATATTAATCTGTGAATGGTCTTTAAATAAATTAGTCCTTCCAAGAAACAGGCACCAGGCTGAGCTCTTCTGCATACTGGCCCTGTAGCCAGGGTGATGCTCCTGACTAATGGGCTGGCGTGGGCAGGGGCAGGGCTGGTCGCCCAGCACACTGTGCAAGTGCCAAGCATCCTGTGCATATGCGCTCACCCACACTCCCTGAAGATGTGGGGCGGTGAGGAGGGGGTGTTTGCTGCTTACTAAGTTCCACTGTGTGTTGTGCTAGAAATTATAGTGGGGAAGTGCTACACTCATGTCTTTAATCTCACAAATGGAGTGCCATGCCTTTGTGGAACTCCATCTAGTCGGCAATAAATTATGCAATGGAAAACCATTACATTTGGTTTTCAACTTGCTACTCTTTCTTAGTGTCTGTTCAGCATTTATTTAATGAAAGCTACAAGAAATGAGTTTTCTGTTAAGTGTGCACTGCCTTCTTTCCACCCACTTGAGGATGTTGGCTATTGTAGTGAGAACTGGACCAGTCACACCCACAGGTCATTGGGAAACCCCATTCTTGTAGGCCAAGACTCTTGGCCATTTGTCTGTGTTGTCTAGTACAACTGAAGTGACCTGCTCAGGCGTTTAGAAGCAAAACGGAAAATTTTCACCACGGAGAGCCAGGAAATCCTGTAGACAACTCTGAATAAGAAGTAGTGATAATAAGCCAGATGTGGTGGCCCACACTTTTAATCCCAGCACTCAGGAGGCAGAGGCAGGTGGATCTCTGTGAGTTTGAGGCCAAGCCTGGTCTACAAAGTGAGTTCTGGGACTGCCAGAGCTACACAAAGAAACCCTGTCTGGAAAAACCAAAACCAAAAGAAAAAAAAAGTAGTGATATTGGTAAAACATCAGAATGCAAACTTTCTGAGTACAGGGAGGATGGTCTGGTTTGCTTGCTTGGCACACACCATCAGAGCTGAGAGTAATAGCTGACACACAGCAAGTCTGAACTAAACATTTGTCCCATGAGTGAGCGACTCTTAAGTAGAATATTTTTTAAAAAATAGTCAAGGAAAACTTTGTCAATTGGAATCTGACCTCCAGAGTTCTGATTTTCTCACTGACTTATTAAAGAGCCAATTAATAGCTTTCATGTGCTGTTATACGGAAACAAGAGATTCTTAGTCTCCTGAGGTCTATAAAGTACTAACACGCGTGTCACTTGTGACAGAAAGGTGATATGTGGAGAGCTGAGGCCCCTGCCATGCTCCTTCCGGTTCACTCATGGCAGCTGATATACATCACTCTGTCCCGCTCTGACGAATGCAGTTCCAGAGAAAATGAAAGGGCCCGTCCTAGTCAAGGGACGGGAGAGCTGCCTGGTGACCTCTTGAGCAGCAGTGTGGAGGAGGTACAGGAAGAGACTCTGGAAAGAGGGCAGATCAAGTGAGGGAAGACGGAGGAACCAGAACAGGAGAAAGGCTTGAGGGAGGCAGAGAGTTCACTCCAGTGTCTGTAAACTGCAGGGGGAGAGTAACAAGGAAGAGGCGGGAGACGTGAGAAAGGGCCCTGAGAAACAGCATGGGCCTTGTCCCGGGGGTAGAAGTACAGTGTTTCTCCATCATATGCCTATGCTATGGGGGACCAGCAAGTTCACACCTAGGAACAGACCTGAGAGACTGCAGGTGTCCACATAAATCATGTTGAAGTATTTATGTCAGCACTATTCATAATAACCCCAAACTGAAAATGTGCTGCTATCCATCAGTGCTGAGGGCACCAATCAGTAATGTTTCAGTGCCACAGCAGAGCACTGTACATCATCGATACAGGAAGACCTACAGCTTCCTGAAGTGAATCAGATGAAACTCACAGGTGTGACATCGCGGGGAAAATAGCATATAATTCCATTTATATAAAGTTCAAAACAGGAGCTGGGACTCTAGCTCAGTTGGTAGAGTGCTTGCCTTGCATGCACGAAGCCCTGGATTCGGTTCCCAGCACCAGGTAAAACTGCATGGTGGCACAGTCCTGTACGTCCCTGCCCTCTGGAGCTGGAAGCAGGAAGACCGGAAGTTTGATGCAGCTGAAGATGCTTAAGATCCTGTCTCTACCTAAGTAAATTCTAAGTTCAAAACAGACAAAATTAATTTATGGCACCAGAGGTCAAAAGAGCAGTTGCCTCTGGGAGGATGTCCTGGGAGGGGACTGGTGATAGGAAGCATTCCCACCCTACTTACTCTTGCTCTGCAGGAGCGTCTGAGCTGTTCACTGGAGCTGTGTATTGAGTGTGTGGACCTTACACCTCAGCAAAGAGACTAAATCCACCTGGATGAAACCCTGTCAGATTCTACCGAGTAAAGGCAATGTAACAAGGGGCCAAGGAGATGGCTCAGTGGGTCAGAAAACTTGCCGCACAAGCGTGAGGACCTGAGTTTGGGTCCCAGCACCCCATCAAAAGCTGGCGTGTGGCTATGCGTATAACCTGTTGTGGAAATTGGTTCCGTTCAGCCAATGGCATTGGAGCAGAAAGCCCTTGGGCGTGGTCTTGCCTGCCTCTGTGACTGAGCAGAGGAATAGGGGTTATGTGCTCTCCCGGGTGGTCTTAGGCGAAGCAAGCCTTGGAGTTGGTCCCCCTCACCCCGGGACAGAACGAGAGGACAGCCCAGCCAGATCAACAGGTCAGCAGTGGCGTCGTCTTCTTGTTCTGTATTAGTGAGTCTGTATTTCCACTGTGCCCCTTAATACATTATTAAGTAGACTTTTGTGGGTTCACACTTCAACCTGTAACCTCAGAGCTCTGGAGAGTGGAGACAGGAGGGCCCCTGGCTCCAGGATCAGTGGGAAATCTGCTCAAAAGAGTAAAGCAGAGTGTGATAGACAGAGCTGGACACCCAGTGTCCTCCAGCCTCTGAGAGTGTGCACACATACACCACACACACACACTCACACACACACAGCAATAACAGTTGAAATAGAAGAAAATATAGTTTACTCTTGATGCAAATGTTAAACATAAAAACAATACCATCTGTGATATACATAAGTTTGGAGATCTATACATCTGCAATAAAACCTTTTTGTGTTTCATCTCAGGATGGCCTTGAACTTGTGACCTTCCTGCCTCAGCCACCCAGTGCTAGGATTACAAACGCGCACGGACACACCCAAACACATATAAAAATGTGGTTATTCTTTATGAGAACGAGAGCTTGGAAATTCTGTAATTGTAGAACTTCCGTTTGATTTTGTTTTTTGAGAGAAGGTCTCACGCATCCCAGGCTGATGTCAAACTCTCTGTATAGTCAAGGATGACTATGGACCTCTGACCCTCTTGTCTACTTTGTGAGTGCTGGGATTATAGGCCTGTACCACAATGCCGTGTTATGCGGTCTTAGGGATTTCCAGGTTTATGTACCAGGGCTTCATGCATGCAAGACAAGCCCTCTGCCAGCTGAACTTCATGCTCAGATTCTGTAATTGTGGTATTACATGCCTTTCAGAAAGTAATTGCAATCTGGGGGTGGTTACGTAATTGGAACTGCAGCACTTGGGAGGCTGAGATGGAAGGATGGCTGCAAGTTCGTGGCATATCTGAGCTATGTAGTGAATTTAGGTCTTCAGGGCTAGCCTGGGATACATAGCAATATTTTGTTTCAAAATAGAAAAAAAATAATTGAATGCGATAAACATGGGAGTCTGCCAGATCCAGCTCCGACCTCCTCCCACCTTTCAAAGGGTTCTTGAGTGGAGGAGACAGGAATGAGGAAATATTAGGTAGAAAGATAGAAAGAGACAATAAGAAAGACAGAAACACAGGATAGCTTTGGGAGGGCCCTGGGCCCATACCCAGCTGCCCGGAGGTTTATTCAAAAGGGCTTTTTATAATATGCCAAGGGGAGAGGCAAAAGACCTCCCCCTTGCAAGATCAAAGCACAATGTACAGCCAAGTGTAGACCCTTCCAAACACCTGGTAAACAGGCCCCTGGCCAAATCATCTCCTTATGCAGCCCTGCTGGGTAAAGCAAGCTCAGATTCTCTGACCCTGAGTAAAGTCTCAACTAGGAAACCTCTGTGGGCCACTATCACTACAGATAAACTATTAATATCTGTTAAAATTGGGTTATAAGTTGTATGTATGTATGTATATATGTATGTATGTATGTATTACAGGGTTACTCTCCTGTATTGTTCTTTGTACTGTGAAGTGTTTTAAATATTCATGGCTTTAATCATTTATCATAGTGAAAACGGGAAGCCAGTGGGGACTACAAGCGAGCATTATTGGGCCCAGAAACCAGAGCTGGTGGCTGTGGAGGACAGTTCTGCTCATGGCACTGTCAGTAATCCATCAGCACGTTTGCTCCAAGTGTGCCACATCTAGCAACTTGGTTCCACAAAGCCCTTGCAAATAAATCTGTAAGTGAATTGCTTTGCAGTCCTCTAAAATTTTGCAATGAAACTTTCCCAGAAGTTTGAAAAAAGCGGACTTTTCTCTCTGAAGTTGTACCTAACAACTGCCTCCATCCTAAGTCAGTTCCATTGTGTGGGGTCAGGGAAGGGCGTCTCAGCCTCCTTGACTTCCACTACTTAGCAAAATACAGATATATTAGAACATTATGAGGTATTTTATGATGTCATTTGAAAAAAAATCAGGTATCTTTTAGGTATGGTGTTGTAAGCCTATAATCCTAACATCACTTTGGGGCTGAGGCAGGAGGATCAAAGAGTTTGAGACCAGTCTGGGACAGATAGTGAGCTCTTACCTCAAAGCAAGCAAGCAAACACACGACAACAACAAAGCAAATCAGGCAGTCTGTCTCTGGGTATGTGCACACGCATGCGTTCATGTGCATGTGCGTGTACACGTGTGCACTTGAGTGTAGTTAGGAGCTTTGCATATGCTATGTAAGTGTTCTTCCACTGAGCTAAATCCCCAACTGATGGGGGAATGTCTTTCTGTACGCTGTGAATATGTGTTGCTCTGATTGGTTGATAAATAAAGCCATTTGGCCTATAGCAAGGCAGCTCAGAGGCAGACGGGAAATTCAAAGAGAGAGACAGGAAGAACAAGGAGGGGGGGATAATGACACATGACATGCCAGTGTGCTACCCAAGGAGCAACATGTAATGGGACACAGGTAAAGCCATGGACCATGTGATGACACATAGATTAATAGTTATGGGCTAATTTAAGATATAAGAGCTAGCTAGCAAAAGGCTTGAGCCATGGCCATGCAGTTTAATTAATATAAGCCTCTGTGTGTTTACTTGGGTCCGAGTGGCTGCGGTACTGGCAAGTGAGAGAGATTTATCCTGATGCGGGCCAGGTAGGACACAGGAAAACTTCTAGCTACACCCAACATTTCAGATTCTTAATGTGACATATGTCTTGCAAAATTGCACATTTGAATTTTAGTATAATTTAAATTTGTGTTTATTTTTCATGTCTTTGTGAATATGAGAATGTGTGGAGGTCAGAGGATAACTCAGGAGTCTGTCCTTTCCTTACTTTATGGGTTCTGGGGTTGAACTCAGATACCTACTGAGATATCTTGTTGGCCCAATTTCTATTTGTTATTTGTTTGTTTATTTATTTATTTTTGTTGAGTGTTTCTGGTTCTATCTAGCCCTGGATGTCCTAGAACTTTCTATGTCAACCAGGCTGGCCATGAACTCACCTAGATCCACCTGCCTCTGCTTCCCGAGTGCTGGGATTAAAGCTGTGTGCCACCACAGCCGGCTCCAATTACTATTTTTTTTATATAGAGTCCAGACTTAGTTTGGATTTTGTACCAGTGCTTTAGTATATGAAGTTAATATAACCAAATGTCAGTCCTGAAGTATAACATCAGCCTGCTCAGGTTTATAAAAATTTCAGTGGAAACGTTCAATTTTAAATTGAATTCATTTAAGGAAAAGAAGTATTGAGGCAACTATACAGTTGAGAGTAGCTCCTTGTAGTATTTATTTTCTCTGGTGAAATGGTCAGAGCAGGATTTCAGTTGGCCTGAAGAGTTAGATGCTAATTCTGGATCTGGGTGCTCAGATTCTCACAATAATCTTAAACGGGAAACTCTGCAGTGTGAAGACTGTACCTCAACTCTGACACGTTGACTCCTGACTCCAGCACATTTGAGTCTCTGCCTCTGGACAGTGGCTAACACTTGTTGTGTGGTCACAATGCAGTACAACCCTGCAAGAAGCAAGTGTCAAATTTCCTCACTAGTGGAACATCACTAGTTGAAAATACATTTTTTCCAAAGTATTTGAAAATGTCCTTCCTGCCAGGCAGTAGTGGTCCACGTCTTTAAGTCCAGTACTCGGGATGCAGAGGCAGGTGGATCTCTGAGTTTGAGGCCAGCCTGGTCTGCAGAGTGAGTTCCAGGACAGCCAGAGCTGTTACACAGAGAAACCTTGTCTTGAAACACCACCCCTCCCCGCCCAGAGAAGTCCTCCTGACAACCTTTCTGAATGCAAAGGGCAGAGGAGGGCCGTGTCGGGATGTGCACTCTGCATCTCAAGCGTCTTGATCTAATGCCTGCTTTGTCATTATTCTGTATGTCTTGCCCCATCTATAAAAATGGAGACAACAATGTTTACTTTATGGTGTCATTGACAGGTGACCATGAGACAATCATGTAAAGCAGCCAGCATGGTGCAGGATGGTGTAGGAAAATCTTGGTAAATGTTAGCCAGTGTTTTATTTACTAAAATAAGCGTCATTTGTTCTCTGGTTTTGTTGAGTGGTATTATGGCCTAAATCTGAAATGTCCCCCAAAGACTCCAGTGTTGAAGGCTTGGTCCTGGATGCAGCAGTGTGAAGGGGTGGGGCCTCTGGGAAAGGATTGGATCATAGGCTCCCTACCTCACCAACTCTGGTTTATTTGTATTTGAATGGACTACTGGGAAGTGGTGGAAAATTTAGAGTTGGGGCCTGATGGGTTAAAACAAACCAGGCAGACATAACTTTGTTTTGCCCCTGTCTGCTTCCTTGTTCTCTGTCTGCTTTCTGACTGTTCAAACACAGATTTTGGGCAGGCAAGATGGCTCAGCAAAACACACATAAAATAAAACGAATATATCTAATAACAATAAACAAAGGCAGAGGCAGGCGGGTCTCTGTGAGTTTGAGGCCAGCCTGGTCTACAGAGAGAGTTCCAGGTCAGCCAGGACTACATAGTGAGCTCTGTCTCAAAGGAAAAAAAGGTACAGTTCCCACTAAAGAGGACCCCTGTCCTCTGGAAACCTGAGTTTCCGGTGAAAGTCGGCATCTGAGTTACCACAGGGTGTGAGGGCAGGTGCTCATTCGGCACTCCTGGTACCCTGTGATGAATGTGTTCTCTTTATGGCCCAGGCTCTCCAGGCTTCCCCTGAATGGTGTGCCCTCCCTCCTGTGCCTTGTGTTACCCGAAAGCAGCGCTGAAAGGGCGTTTTCTTCACCCAGGCTTCTTTGCATATGTTGTTTTCAGAAACATCCAGTTCATCCTCCCTGGGTGGAAGCAGACTGCCGTTTTCATGCTCCACTGTGTTCAGTGACAGAACAGCTTTGCAACCCAGCAGGATCCATAAAACTCATTTGCAAAGTCCTCTACACAAGACACATTAAGGACTTGGGCAATTTTTATTACCATAAAAATGACTCCTCCCAAACAGTGAAATATCATCCTTGTCTCCTGTCTTCACAGGAACATTTCTGACACCCTGCGTCATCAGCTATTGACAGTGTGGCTAGTACACAGAACTCATCTGAGGCAAGATATTAATGAAATACATTATACACCATCAAAATTTCTTTTTCTTTCTTTCTTTATATATATATTTTTGAGATAGGGTCTCATATACCAGTTGCCCTTGAACTTGCCAAGGTTGACCTCGAACTGATTCTCTGGTTTCCACCTCTCAAGTATTGAGATTATCAGCGTGTTCTGTGTCCAGCTAACTTTTCTTCTTAAATGCCCCGTTTTTCACAGTGAAGGGTAGTTATGTAAGTTCACTTGAGGAAAATATTACATTAATATACATGAGCTCTTCTGGCAGCCACATCTCAGGGCAACAGCAGTAGGCTAGAGCCTCCATGAAGAGCATGACATCCAAACCAGCTCTTGTAGGACTAGTGAGCAATGGTGGGTGTGTCAGCTCTGGGGTGCCCAATGCGCCCCCATCTGGAATGATAACACATTCAGGCATGACTATTGTTTGTGTTTAACACAGTTCAAATATGTTCAGTTGTAAATACTGATTCTTTCAAAAACAATATGCAACAGAATCCTGTTTATATAAAGAGATTTAGCAGATGAGTACCAGGCATTGCCCATTTCCCCTCAGCTCACCCCAGAGGCCTGCAACTTGGTGGACTGTGGAATTTCCTTACACAGTGCAGGCTGTGGGGCTGGAGAGACGGCTCCGCCATTACGAGCACTGCTCTGGCAGAAGGCCTGGGTTCAGTTCCCAGCACCCACATGGCCCAGAAATAAAGCAAGTCCTTGTTTGGGAGAGTTCTCTCTGGAATACATGGCGCCTAGAAGACCACAAGTGAGGAGCTGGAGTTTGTGGATACATTTCCTTGTCCCTTGGTAGGACAATTCTGAGGCCTGCATGTTCTGAACGGCCTTTGAGAGACCTAGTGGGATTGTACCCCAGTTACCCCAAGTTCTAACCTCTTTTCCCTGTAATAGACAACACTGAAATGTTTGCTTATTCTGATATTTTGTCTTGTTTTCGGTTAGATTTCTGAGTCTCACACATGTATTGTTCAGGGCTTAGTCAAGGATTTGAGGAGAATTTATACACATATTTGAGGTTTTCCAGCCTGGGGACTTTCTCCTTCCTTAACATTGCCCCTTAGTTTCTTGTTGTTCCAGATGCTTTCTGCTCCAATTTAGTCCGTGCAAGCCCCTCCCCAGTGCAAGCTGGCCAAGGCTCTCTAAGTGTGACAGTGGACCAGCAACACCATGACCCAGACTGTCTAAAACAGAAGAACGGGGTGGAACCACTGAGTCTATGTTTTTGTTTCCATTAGTATGTGTGCTGGGGGATGTCTTTCTGAATGCTGTGAATATATGTTGTTCCCATTGGCTAACGAATAGAGTTGTTTTGGCCTATGGCAAGGCAGCTTAGAGGCAGGTGGGAAATCCAAGCAGAGAGACAGGAAGAAGAAAGGCAGGAAGAGACTCAAGCCACCACTGAAGGAACAGCAACATGCCAGCAGACCGGTAAAACCATGGAACACGTAGCAAAACACAGATTAAAGGAAATAGGTTAATTTAAGATATAAGGGTTAGCTAGCGAGAGGCGTGCCATAGACCATACAGTTTGTAAATAATATAAAGCCTCTGTGTGTTTAATTGGGTCCCAGCGACTATGGGACCACAGGTGAGAGAGATTTGTCTGGACCCAGGGTGGGGGGTGGGAGGTGGGGGACGACACAACGATGACAACACCGAGAAACCCTCCTACTGTGTGTGTGTGTGTGCACGCGCAGGGCAGAGGACAGTTCAGGGGAGTCAGTTGCCTTTTTCCATCACTTGGGCCCTGGGCATGAAACTCAGGTCATCAGACTTGGTGGCAAGCACCTTTACCTGTTGACCCATCTTGTTTGCCCCAAATCTGTGTTTGAACAAGCTCCCCCAAATTCCATCACATTCAAATTTCAGGAGGGGTTCCTTAGGCGAAAGGCACACAAGTATGGACCTTCTGCCTTTCTGTGGTGCTTTGAAAGGAAATGGCCCCCAAAGGGAGTGGTACTATTAGGAGGTATGACTTTGTTGGAGTAGGTATCACCTTGTTGGAGGAAGTGCGTCACTGTGGAGGTGGACTTTGAGGTCTCATATATGCTCAAACTACACCCAGTGAGACAGTTCACTTCCTGTTGCCTGAAAAATGTAGAACTCTCCGCGCCTTTCCAGCACCATGTTCGTCACCATGGCCCGCCATGATGATAATGGACTAAACCTCTGAAACTGTAAGCCACCCAATTAAATGTTTTCTTTATAAGAGCTGCTGTAGCCACAGTGTCTCTTCACAGCAATAGAAACCCTAAGGCAGAAGTTGGTACCAGGGACTGGAGTATTGCTGTGATAGGCCTGACCATGTTTTTGTTTAGAGGAATTTGGACTTCGGTTCTTTGGGTTAGGAGAACAGTGGAATGCTTTAAGTACTATTGGCCATACCAATAGGAGCATGGAAGACAATGGTGCTGAGAATAATTTGAACTGTAGGGAGCTGGCTCAAGTTTCAGAGGAGAAGAATTTTAGAATGTTGCCTAGAGATTGTTCTTGTGATATTTTGATGAAGAATGTGGCTGCTTTTGCCCTTGTCCAAAGAGTCTGCCTAAGGCTAAAGTGAAGAGCTTTGGATTAATTTCCATTGGCAGAGGAACTCTCAAAACAGCCTAGTATACTCTGTTGTGTGGTTACTAGTGTTAATGAAGATATATAATGAAAAGGAGCAAGCTGAGCAGGGTAAATTCTAAAATGTAAAATTTAAGGAGAAAAGGAGCACCAGGAAGTGGAATGGAGCTAAGTCCCGTTTTCAAGGAGATAAATAGATTAAGAAATGGAATAAAGGGAGTGGTGACCTCAGGGCAAGATCATACCTAGCAAAGTTTCCAACTTGTGAAAAGGAATTAGAGAAAAGCTTAGAGCTGAGTGTGGTGGTGTATGCCTTTAATCTCAGCACTTGGGAGACAGAGGCTGGTGGATCTCTGAGTTTGAGGCCAGCCTGGTCTACAGAGCAAATTCCAGCACAGTCAGGCTTAAACTGTGAAGGAAACCATCAAAAACAGAAAGCTGATGAAGATGTAATTGAACAAGGGGCCATGTTCCAGCCCCAGCAAGCAGCAGAACTTGGCAGCTTCAGCCACATGGTTCTGGCTTTAAGGATAGAAGAAAGGGGTTATGGAATATTCCTCAGCAACTAAGGAAAGCCTTTGAGGCCAGGCACGTGTCAGGGGTGTCCCTGAATGGAGGCCCAGAGAGGCCACTGTGTGAAGCTGTGAAGAAGAAGCCTGAGTTGCCTTGGAGACCCCAAGATGTTAGAGATACCAGAGTCATGGGATACCTGCCAAGGAAAGCTGCCAACAGGGAGTGGAACCAGCCCAAGAGAAAGAAGTGTGCTGCACTCAACAAAGCTGAAAGGAGTTAATGTGGAGAACATTTTGACATCTGACATGAAGATGCAGTCTGGAGTTTGCCCAGTTGGTTTTCTGTTTTGCTTTGGTCCAGTATTTCCTCACTATGCTCCCTTCCCTATGTTTTGAAACAGTAATGTGTATCCTGTGCCATTATGCATTGGAAGTATGTGATCTGTTTTTTGATTTTGATTTTACAGGGAACTACAGTTAAGAGATTGCATGAATCTCATAAGAGACTTTGAACTTTGGACTTTCAAACATTGTTTAGACTGTGGCAGAGTATGGGGAGTTTTGAAGTTGGACTGAATGCATTTTTGCATTATGATATGGCTACAAGCCTTTGGGGGGCCAGGGAGTGGAATGTGGTGGTTTGAAAGAAAATGGCCCCCAAAAGGAGTGGTACTATTAGGAGATGTGGCTTTGTTGGAGTAGGTGTGGTCTTGCTGGGAGAAGTGTGTAACTGTGGAGGTGGGCTTTGAGGTCTCATATATGCCCAAGCAGTGTCTCAGTTCACTTCCTGTTGCCTGCCGATCAAGATGTAGGACTCTCAGCTCCAGCACTATGTCTGCCTGCATGCTGCCATGTACACCACGATGATAATGGACTGAACCTTTGAAACTGTAAGCTAGCCACCCATTAAATGTTTTCCTTTACAAGAGTTGCAGTGGCCATGGTGTCTCTTCACAGCAATAAAAACCCTAACTAAGACACCTTCCTTTACTGTAAGCTTCTCTGGCGTTAAACAGATGTGTCCTGCTTCCTCAGATTCCATAATTATTACTTGTGGAGGGATTAGCCTGCAAATCACTGTACTCTGTTAGAACAGAATTCACAGAATAAAAAGAAAGATTTATTTTTATTTGTGTGTGTGTGTGTGTGTGTGTGTGTGTGTGTGTGTGTGTGTGTGTTTCCTTACATATATGTATATGCACCACATGTTCCTTGTGCCTGAGGAGCCCAGAAGAGGGTGTTGGATCCCCTGGAACTGGAGATACAAATGGTTGTGAACCACTCTGTGGGTGTTCGGAACTGAACCTGGGTCCTCTCTAAGAGTAGCCAGTGCTTTTAAAGGCTGAGCCCTGTGTTCCACACCCACTACCACATAAAACAGGTATGGTGAGACATGCTTGTAATGCCAGCACTT